>BGPT01000813.1:202386-239033 GCA_003297045.1 Symbiodinium sp. clade C Y103 | reverse complement strand
GGCCAAAATGTAATCCGACCGTAGCCTGTTTTTTGACGTAGGGGGACGTTCCACAAACCGTAAATACATTTAAATTTGAGGGGGGGAGGGGTATGAGAAATAGCCCATTACATTTGGACAACGTCCCCCATTTACTTGGGGCACGGAAGGGGTGGTGATTATGTATATATATATATACCTGTGGACCCAAAAGCCCACTTTTTTTTAGTCAAACGGCCTTGACCATTTTTTTTTAGTCATTACGGCTTACGGGTTTTCAATGGGGTTCATTCAACTTAGGCATTTGACATTTCAGGATCTGGAACATGTGAACCAATGTCCATGTGGACTTGTCCGCATCAGTTCCTTTTTGCTCTCTTTGCCGGGTGTTTCGGCAAACAGCGGTTGCACTTCATCGCGGCATCTCTTTGTCAGAGCCTTAGATTTGTCTATGTCAGACCTTTTTTGCCAGGCAAGTCTTGCCATAACTAAGTAGCGTTGCAGCACGCGTAGCCCTACCGCCATAGGGGAGATCCGTCGCGAGACCCTGCAGCATCGTCCCACAAAATCCTGAGCGCAATGGAAATTGGATAATAGCAATGAAGCCAGCAGGGGGACAACCTCTTGGGCAAAAAAACAAACCATACAGGTCAAAAAAATAATCAGAAACAAGACTCTTCATCAGCCTGCACACTTTCCGCCAAAATGTTCAGTATCCACTTTGCAGAGGATGCTTTGTGCAAAAGACGACGGAAATGATGATCAAGCATATGGAATTTCACATAGATTGGGAATCTCAAGCGTCGTTGTCTCATGCAAGTATCAGCGAGCTGCGCGTATAGCTGGATCCACTGTCTCCCCATCATACCCGCTTCGCGAGCCTCATGGGCTTCCATCCACAAACCTGATGAATAAAGGATCGAGAACGCCTTGTTGATCGACTGGACTGCCTTCAGCACCATTGTCAATACCTCGTCCTTGTTGACCTCCACAAGCCGCTGACCCAAGAACCACTCAACGAATCGGTGATAAGTGTGGGTGTCAGCGAATTTTGACCAGTTGGCATCTGGTAGCACGGCCCAACTTGTCAATTGGATGCGCTCCTGACAGAAAGGACCGCTATGTGGAAGCTTGCAACCTGGACCCTTCGCCCAGACATGCAATAGGTCGTTCATCTGGGCAATCTTTGCGTCCTTCGACCCCTCCAGCAATGTCAAACACTCTGCCAACGCTGATGCGATGAAGGTTTTCCCTGCTCCCCCATGGTAGTTGTGCCACACATCCGGCTTGAAGTAATCATGAGGGCGTTCAGGACAATGGAATAGTTTGAGCACCACCGGCGTTTCAACCCAAGGGACAACCGTGGGAATCTGGGACCAACGGGCATCCAAATTGAAATCTTCAAAGGGACCACCTGGCTCTGTGCCAGCAAGACACATCCAGCAAACTCCTGGGGCAAGTCTTGCCTCAGAATCTTTTCTCACAGCCCTTTGCCAATGCCTTGTGAACCCACCGGCAGACCTTAGGAAAGGCATATCACCTTTCAGGCCCAAGCACACAATGTGCCACTTTTCCCCCTGAAATTGGAAACCTTCTTGGAGGCAAAGTAGGTCATCGACCAGCTTGCTCAGCACGATCCGAAAATTCTCCTAAGTATGGATACTTGTAGGTTAGATGGTGTTGGCTCAGGTATCTGCAGTTTTAAGATTGAATCATGGGGAAAAAGGAAGGGAAATGGACATATGTTGAAACACCAAGATTCGGGGACCGAACTGTAGTACTTCTTAGGCATAGCAGTGAAAAGCAAACGGCTGTTGAAAGAGCTGCCCTGTAGATTCAATCCCATCTTGATGTGGCGCACACGTTGTAGTGGATGTTTGAGCTGGAATGGACGGGTTCCCCTGCCAAGTGCTCCTTGGACCGACAAGATCATCACACCTGATCGTTTGAATCCACGGCCTTCATCGCCGTGTACATATACAGGAATGCATCTCGAAAGGCTAACTTTGCCCTGCAGGGCAGCATCGTAGATCTCAAAGTCAGGCCACTCCACTTTGTACCTTCTCCAGAATTCTAGCAAAGTACCCTGTATCCCCTCTACTGGTTGGTCGCCAAACAGCTTTGGAAGATTGTTTGATCTAATCAAGTAGTCAACGGTGTCCCTCAAATCCAGCACTGGAAAGCTAGAAGTCCCTGTGAGGTCAACCCAGGAAATTGGGATATCCAGCGCGAGATCATGCTTCCCAAACCTTAGCCAAACTGAGAGTGATTGCAAAAAAAACTCGATATGGGTCACACCCCAAACAATGCTAACCAAAACGGACCATGAGCTAAGTTGCAATTTGTGACACTCATCTTCAGCACGTTTGGTGTTCACAGTTGCAAGTCGTGAAGTAATTGGGCATGAAGTATCCCCAAAGTGATCCACAGCCGCTTTGGACATCTCAGCTACAGACTTGGCAGTTGCCTTAGCGTCACAATGTGAAAATTCGTGAGGTTAAATTGTAATTCCTGTTACCCAGTTTCCATGCAGTATAGGTTGACCCCTGTGCCTTTGCAAATCGAAACAAGCATTGTGGATTTTTGAAACTGCCAACAAGAATCTCATACGGTGTGATGGTCCGAGGCAGTAAGCATTGTGGATTTTTGAAACTGCCAACAATAATCTCATACTGTGTGGTTTCGCGTTTTGAAAACGATCGGACAATCGCAAACTTTTTGTCAGGGCTCTAGGCAGCGAACTTGTTTTTTCTAATTTGCCTTCCACAAAAGTGCAGGCACCGCGTGGGAACAACCACGGCTTGGAAACTTGGAAACCAAATTCTACACCACAACAGCCAAACGTTTTGCACGTTCAGCAAAAGGTGAAATTGACACATCATAGTCATTAATGTGCAGCTCTTGGGAACCAGTCTCGAGGTGCAAGGTTTATGGTTCAGCTTCAGGTGTTGGATCCATAATGTCCTGGAACTCCAAATTTGCAGCCACCAAATGACCGCTAACGGACTTGAGCAACTCCAAGCGGCGCAAGCACTTTCTAGCCTCAAAAGCGCCGCTTTCAAAGCGCCTTTTTGACCACGAACTGCTTGGTAGCACAGGGTCGCAAACCCCCAAGGCTTTGAAAGCATCACGAAGGTTGTTCAGGATTCTTTGCCTTTTGAACTGAACGCGAGCTTGAGTGTCCATAGCGTCCATGTTGAGTTGGTGACTCTACCCTGCTTTTTTTGATTGGGCCCAAAGCTACGAGATGTTTCCGAGCTCCACATGCAACAAACTCACTCAGAGAAGTTCTTGTTTGTTTTCACAATTTTCTTTTGGGCTCCCGACACCGTTTGCGATGCATGAAGCTGCATGTCTCCCCATTGGCCCCACACGACCTGGCATCGCTGAGGCGGTGCGATGGCAAATGCTTGGTGGTAGTGTCATGCAGTGATGGAGGCCGGTCTTGGAGAAACATTCATTGAATTTCAACGGTCCAACACTATTTATTTCATTTTTCCATGGTCCATCGCACAGAGGTAAAGGTCAAAGCGTGTTCATGGTTGTCATCGGTTGCAACCACACACTTTGGAGAGAACCCTTATGTAAGGCAACCCATTTCAGAATTGCAACCCCGTGAGCTCAAAGAAAGTTCCCGCAAGTGTTTTCACTTGGCAGGTTTGGCCCTTGACTTTCCTTTGGCCGATGCCTTTGGCTTAGCCGCTTTGGGTTTGGGGGCCGGCAACCCATTTTCCAACTCATCCTGGTTTCGTTTGCGAGTGTTCCGGGCAGATCTGAGGGCTGGCCTTAGCCACGACAATGACTGTATAGATAACTGCATGTTCAATATGTTTTTGGGGCACGTACTGAGCTTGAACTTCGGCACGTGTGGCTTTGCTTCCCCTCAGAACGGTATAAAAATCACACAGGGGTCATTATCAATTAGAGTTGATGCTGTTGAAGAAAGTTTCAAAAACAGGTCGGGCCACAGAAGCTCTGCAAATTCCAGCTGGTTCGCTATGTTCTGCAGAAGCCTGAGGGCAAAATAATGTATACTTATTCAGACTTATATTCATACAACAATGCCACCAAATCCAAATAGGCTATCACTTATATCACATATGTTTTCAGGGCAAAGTAGCTGGTCTGGAACTTTTGATCCTTTTGGCTGCGCACGCAAGCGGGCCAAGCTTGCCGCCAAGACATCGTAGTGGTTGTCCATGGCATCAAAAGCTGTCGTCAAGCTCTGCACCACACTGCAGACAAAATGACAAAATGAATTGACTTGATCAAATGGTACTTTTGATTGCATCTCAACTCACACTTGAAGTTCGACAAAAAGGAGTCAGTGTTGGAAAATATGGGGGGCCTCGTATCAGCCGTGCCATCCACCTTCCCTTGGATATCCCTCAGCTTAGCCGACTTGGCCAGCAAAGCTTCCATCGCTTTGGGGAGTAGTGTCATGTTGTCCTGCTTGGGGAACAGAGCCTGATTGACCCGGAAAGGAACCTAACTCGTATATGAATACCTGACCATTGGATATGTTTTTGAATGCAACTGGTGTGTGAAGGACATGTAATTTAATTGATAAACCATCAAGCTGAAGTTCCCATTTGTTGGATCATTGGATAGCCTCCCAAACTAAACGGACTGTGTGAACCCTGGATCTCCACTTCGGCATTATTGGTGTGTGAAGGACCTGTAATTGAATTTTGATAAACCATCAAGCTGAAGTTCCCATTTGTTGGATCATTGGATAGCCTCCCAAACGAAACGGACTGTGTGAACCGGTCCTGGGTCTCCACTTCGGCATTAGGCGTGCCGTCTGGAGTTGTAGCAAATGCCTCTGCCTCAGTTCCTCGATCGATTGCGGCTGGATCGTCAAGGGAAAGCTTTTTGAATTCCACTGGTTTGTCCGTGTGGCTGACTTCCTCTTCCTCCTTCGTTTGGGTATATTTTTTGGTCAACTCCCCAGACTCATCGACTTCAACATAGTGCTGCTCAATCTTCTCGTTGTATTTCCACTTCCTGTAAAACAAGTGGCCAAATAAAATCAGTTTTTGATTGCATTGAAATAGGTGCCATATTCAATAGACTGTGTTCTCACAAAAGAACGAATATCACAAGGCCTTCGAAGCTTGGGACGGGCAGCTGTGTAAGCCACAACTGAATCGATTTCTTGCCTCAACTGGATGTTGTGGGATTGAAAAGAAAACCAATTGAAGTTCATAACCATCCTTTCTTTTTGGCTGTTTGGACATTGGATGTATAGAAATCAATAGACATGTGATTCTGAGTAGCTAGCTTTGGCCATCCAAGGGTGTCTTTCATCTGTCGTTCCGTGTACCAACCGGCTTGCACTTTCAAGGTTTTCCCAGTCTCCTCGACATTCAGCTTGCGGACCTTGCGCTGGCACTCGTCCTGGAGGCAATGTGATGGGACGTCGAGCCAGGGATCGGGCGCATTGGTTTGCCATAACATGTTTGGGCAGCATATACCAAATAAGAGGGTCCTTGTTCAACATAGCATCTTTGAAAACTTGGATAAGTTCCATTCTGGCATCATGGCCCTGGGTGTGGTAACGGTCATAGATTTCCTGGCTACATTTCAATCCACCATGTTTCTTCTTGGTGCACCAGCGGCGAAGTCTCTGATCAATGGCAGAGTCACTCATGAGCTTTCCATTACAGTACAGCCGCCCCTTGTCATCACGGGTGATCTTTTCCTCAACCGCCTGCACATGCCAAGGGCGACCCACCCAAGAGGTTCAAATGTGCCTTTTTGGGTAGCAAATGGAACGGTTTGTGTAAAGCCATGGCATGCAATCCACAAAAAAAATCTTAAGAATTTCTGGAAATGTCTGCATATGATTTACTGGGCCTCATCATGTTGATTGCCTTCATCACCAGATTCTTCAGAATGCCGTGACGGGGCCACAGATTCAGCTGGAATAGATCTGGGACTGGGTGCACTAAGCTTTGGGGTAGGAGTACCCGTGCTGGGAGTAGAAGCACTAGAAGACAAAGTTGACTTTTGCTTCTTTAAAGTGTCAATCTCCGCAAGCAGCTGTCTTTTCTCCTCTTGGGCCTGAAATGATCGAACTGAACCCCTAACATAAACCAACATTTTGGGTATTCCATCAACTCACATACATGTTTGAAATTGAACAAAATCTTTAGGGTACCAACCCGCTGCATCTCCAGTTCATGCTCCGTAGCCGGCTGCGTATCGTCTTCAGGCAAAGCGTCCTGCAAGGCTCAGTGGAAAAGGCTCCATAGGGCAGGGTCCAACATGGGCATGGGCTTTCAGAAAATATAAACAATGCTTTTAAAAGCCAGGGTCACGAAATTATTGGGTAAACCAAAACCTGGCACCATCACCCCAATCTTTTTTGATCCACCCAATTTCTGTCCTTGGGCCGTAGTGGCATGCCCTTTGACGGCGCAGGCACCTGGCAGGGAGATATATAATCATGGGTACATGAAAGCATTTGATTACCACACCTCCACACGCTGAGGCTTCGGCACTGGAGTTTCCAAGATAGCGAGCTCATTCTGGAGGTCCTGGTGGGATGTGATTGGGACCATGTAAATTCTAAGCAACGGGAAGTTGTTTTGCATATCCACTGTGACAGAATTACCTGGCCTTAAGTTCTTTCTCCATTTTTTGTTGGAGAGTAAGACCATTGGACTTAACTTCACGGAGGTGGCGCTGGCCAACATCCAATGAGTTGCAGCTCCAAGCACGGGATTTCAATGGCAGTGGTGCCTTCATCATACACACCAAAGAATCGCTGCCAAAGGGAGCTGGTAAAAGGCTAACGGGTATGCACAACTGAAGTACAATCTCTGAAATTCCAGCCAGGCTTGCAAAAAACAACTCTGGTGTCATCTAGGTTGACTTGTTGAAGTTTTTTTTACCCCCACACGCTCATGTAGTACGTGTGAAACACACATCGAATTTGGAAATTAAGCACCGAATCTCATGGGGTTTCGTTCGGAGGAGTCGGAGAAGATATCGAATCACCCAAAACTTGTACATTAAAACATCACTAGAATACAGCCCATAATTGACTTTTTTTCAACATTTTTCTTCGGGTTTTTCTCAATAAAATGTCAATATTTTTTGGGTTCCCTACGGCCTGATCATTTTTTGGGTACCCAAATATGGCCAAATATGGCCAAATATGGCCATAATTGATCATTTTTTTTGGTCGTTTCCTGAACCTCGAAAAGTAGGTGAAATTCGATTCGGTCCATGAGATTGTCGAATTTGTGGTGCTTATTAAAGTACCGTAGGCAAAAGTTCCCTCCATTCAGGTGGGATTCGGAGGTTTGTGGAACCTCGGAGGTAGTGGATGCATGACCTTAGGTCGGCATCTTCCCACATGTCATCATATTCCATCGATTGGAATATGGCCTTTGCGTCTGCCTCAGGTGGGCACTCTGGTACCTGGCAACCTTCAAGGAGGCGAGGGAAGATCTGCACAATCTTCATCCCAAATCGAAGGGGGTAGCACCTGATTTACAGCAGAAAGGGTGTTGCGGGCACTAGACATGTGGGACACATGACTGAACCATCACTTGTTGAAATCAAACATCACCGAAAATCTGAGGAAAAGGCTCAGTTGCTTTTAAATGCTTCGATCCATGCCACTTGCGCTTTCCAGTGGCTTTGTCCACATAAACAGTTGTGTTCTTCTTCTTATTCTGGGAGGGTTTCCAACCAGTAAGGCGACCAAGGTTAAATCGTGCCACCCATGGAGAACTGGAATAGCATATGTGCCGTTTTGGAGAAGTGGATTGGAATAGCCGCATCCACCAAGCACTCTTGAACACCTAGGCTCTGAGATTTTACATCAGGTGGGCCCTAACCCCATATGATTCATACTGCAAACTTTGTGAAAAACGATTTTCGCTTGAATGTCGTTTTCAAAATCAATGGGGATCCAAACCCTTCTTAAAACCATTTTTTTGAACCAGGTATTTTTTTTAACAGGGGCAAGAAATGGGGTTTGGACCCACCATTAAATTTGAAACCCACATTCAAAAGATCACAGGATAATTATTTGAAAGCATCTCTCTAAGTGGGGCACTCTGGAAATAGTTGTGAGCCATCTGAAACGCGGGTGCCGACACAGGAGTGATTGCCGAGGCTGCTCACAAATGTAGCACCCACCCAAACATAGAGTCAAGGCCATTATTAGGCAACACCTCCAAGGGCTTGGAATAGATGTTATTTGGGATTGATATGATAAACTATAGGTCTATGGTGCAAATGTTGGGGCTATTCTTCCACGAGGAACGGTTCACCACGGGGTTTAAGGATTGTTTCAAAGTATACTAGAAGTATATACCCCAAGGCCTTATATACTTCAAAAGTTTGGGGCATTCTATTCTGAGGTATTCCCATTCCCATATGCATTAAAACATATCCCCGTACAATATAAACCCAATCCAGTTGTTTTTGACCAACTCCCATCCTTGAAACCATTTGGTTTCCACTCTCAACACACGGCCGCTCCCGCCAACCAAGAGGGTTGAGATACCATCGAAACGTGCTTCCCCTCGAAACAGCTGACCAAGTACTACATAATATTCCCAGCCAAACAACAAATCCGGCGGGGTCTCCTTGAAGTAGGGCTTGGATACATAACCTCAATTGCCACAATGTGAGGGACCCCTGTTCTAGCAATTTAGGGATTCCCACAAAAAGCCACTATCACTGCGTATTTTTGATACCCCTGTTCCCACATGCATATGCACATGAACAATCATTTGTTAACCTTGCAGTTCGACTGTGATCACACCTTACCATAAAATTATTGGCCTAGTAACGGTAGTCCTGAGCAGCTGTTTATGTCAAATACACTACCTTCCCCTAAAGCATACCCTGCAGTCTGGTGGTCATCGATGTCCAAAGCCGTTGCGCGGTACCCAGCACCAGCTACACATCGTGTTGCCATCCTCGATCCAGCAAAAAGCTCGACAAATTGGAAATCCTGAGATCGGGCAAGAAGGAAGACCTTTACTTTGATGTTTCCACTGAAAATTTAAAACGCATGTTCACGTGGATGTCATTCATCATATCATCTATCAAATGAGGGCCACACCCCGCAGGGGCCTTCCACCCCATTCCATAGTGTCAATAAAGTCAAAAGGACGAAGGCCTGCAAGGGGCACAGGATGCTTGAGACCTTTTTTTTTTGATGATATTGGGACGAGATTTTTACAACAGCTTTCCCGCCTTAGGCAGGCCACACTTCCACATTGCGTGAACTAGGCAGTTTAGATCCCTCTCATCCCAGGATCGCACCATGGCACTTTCTGACACCGTCTTTGACTTGAGCAGGACTGTTGCTGCAGCGGGGCACTAGGCTGCAACTCCTATGTCGAATCCACTTGGTGATTTACATCGTTCGAAAAGAACCACCTCAGAATTTCAACCGAGTTTTTCATATGATATCATATAGGGGTGCTTCTTGTATCAGTTGAGACTTTGGTATGTGCAACCACCGCAACCAAGAAGGTTCTGAAATCAGGGCGGGCGGGCTAGGCTTCACCAAGCCCCGCTTGGCCAGCCACTTGTTGCCCTTCAGCGCAGGCATCCTGAAAGTGCAGCAAGCAAGCAAGGAGACACGGGCTGCTAAGGGCACAGGAAATTTTGTTCTTTTGGATTCTTCAATCCCAAGTACAAGAACAATCACAAAAAGGACATGTGTCTTATTGGAAGAATGGGATGGGGTTCGCCCAAATATGCCTTTAAAAAGGGTTGAACACTTATAGTTGGGAAGTGGGGGTGGCATCAACCATTCCCACAAACAAACCACCAAACGACAGCTAGTCCTGCCTGACTCAACTCATCATCATTGCAGCCATCGCTCAAGCGTGTCCCAGGGCTGAGTGGTCAGTGGGAGTGTTGAGAAATAGTAAATTAGGATTATTGGGTCGACTATTGCATTATGCAACCTCATGTCATTTGGTTTCAGGAGACTTATCTCGCTATACTTACAATGTAGGAGCTGATGCACAGCAAAGCATCAAAGAACAAACCGGATCTAAGCCATTTTTTGAACAGCGTCGCCAATCAAGACATCATGTCATGGCGGATTTGCCGTCCACACCCCGATGAACCGTATGCCACAAAGCAGACCATGCCATCAGGCAGCCATAACAATGACCATTTTTAAAAGCGAAGTGAAGACTGAAACAGAATACATGAGTTTGGCCTCAAAAGCGTGATGGCATGGAACCCCACAAGATTTACTCAAGCGCAGAATAGCGCAGACTTCGTGCGCAAGATGAAATTTACAAAGACTCAGCATCTTCCATGTAGAGAGCAATCAACCGATCCAGGCCACTTGTGAGCCGTGGACAACGGCTAGCGCCAGTCAAGATCGGTCTGTAGACATTGAAATCTTCCAGAGCCTCCTCTTGGGACTTACCACCAGAAATTGCTCCAGCCTCAGGTAGCAGCTAGGGAAGAGTAACCTTAAGTACATTGGATGGTTTTAGAGGCCCCACCGTGCCCCACCCCATGCCAAATTAGGAAAAAGTACTTGGCTTGATGAAAGCGGCAATTGTTGCCATAGCCTTTGCTGCCAGCAGCAAGTTCTCTCCTGGCACTGTGCAATACTGGACCTTCAGGAGCAGAGTTGGCCGGCTATGCAAAGCTGATGAGGAGACAAGTGGGGCCCGTGGCCAATGTGGTGAAAGCAAGCATTCAAGAACCAATAAATGCGAGATCTTAAATTGGACAAAGGGATTCAAATTATTGTTTCGATTTTGATGGGCACATTCCTTGTTCACAAACATGCATGTAAATCAATCACATTCGGTTTTAACCCAGGACCTGCTTGAGTTTGTCTTCGTCCAAACTGTAGACCATGAATGCAACCGCCGAACGCGACCAATAAACCATGATCTTGAAATAGCCATCAAACTGCTTGTTCATGTTGTCCACTACATTTTTGATCTCCGTAGTGGTCTCATTGTGCTTGAATCGCTTTCGGGACGGTTCCTGTGCCAACAAAAATAGGGCCTAGAAACAATTATAGTTGAAGGAATTTGCATATATATCAGTGAATTGCTTTGAGTTGGAACATGGACAGCCTAGCGCAAATGATTTGAGCTGTCCTCGGCAACAGGGGCTGTCTCGGCTGTCTCACTCTCGGGCAATTTGTTGTCTCCTTCCTCCGGTGCTGGCTCAACCTCGTTGGTCTTCTTTTCTGTCTTCTTTGCACGTTTCTTCGGACCTGCATCTTTCTTCGCCTTACTAGTCTTCTGTTCTGCCTTTGTCTTGGTGGCACTCTCTGCTTTTGCGCCTGGCTCTTCCTGGTCTGCCTTCTTTGGTCTATGCCTACGCTTTCCAACATTCTTTGCTGCGCCTGTCTCACCTGCGCCATTTCCATTCTCTGCCTCCCCTGCTGACTTCGACTTTGCCTCTAATGCCTTCCTTCCTTTGGTAGGAGCCTTGCTGTTCTGACGTTTGGACTTGGGTGTTACCTGATGATCTGAAGATGGTGGCTCTGCTGGTGCGCTGGGCGTGACGTCCTTTGGGACCTGCTTGGACTCGTGAGACTTTGAAGACAACCTGCGGATGGTTCTGTGCTTTGATTTATGCGGTTTCTTTCCTCGTGTCTTGGAACCTCGCGCCTTTCCGGCGTTCTTTCCCTTGTTCTTTCCCTTTGCATTCTCATCCTTCTTTTCTTCTTTCAACCGCAGCTGCGTTGTGCGGGTCACAACCTGGGCGGAAACAAAACCATTTTTTTTTCACACAATACATACGTGAACCCTTAATCAAAATCAAATGAAAGAAATGCAGCTGCAACGTACTGTCAAGAAACCGGAATGGTATTGTCACCTTTGTCAGATTCCGGGACCTGGGGCGGCCTGTCATGTTGATCTTCCAAGCTTGGGGGCACCCAAACGTCTTCCTTCACCTCACCCGGACCCGGTACCGGATACTCCAGAGTCTCAGTGCTGGATGTACATCCCAATGGCTGGGTCTCAACGGCACCTCGTGCTGCAGAATCCAACCTGGGCAAAAAGAACGGAAGAGATTGAAAATGTTGTATTGGTTTCGGTTGCTTAGACCATATGCTTTTGAAATTGTATCTCACCATGTTTGATCAACCGGTACATGGGGAAGGTTTGGAACAATGTCTTGCAGTTAGACCCAGAGTCCCAATTTTTTCAAACAAGTAACGACTCTCTTTTCGCAATGGCAACCTGTATTTCCTCGATTCGCCTCTTGATGTCTTCAGCCCTTGCTTTCGATGTCTCTGGTGACTCTGGTGCTGTCTCTGGACTGGGGGGATCAACATCTTTGGGAAAATCCTCAGACTTGATTTGCTTTAATCTTTTGATCTCAGCAATCTGGGCTTTTGCCTCTTGAATTTTCTTGTGCAACCCAAAAATGCACTCTTGATCCTCTAATGGAATACAAACACCCAAACGATCATTCGCTAGCACAGCCTTACCAGTTGTTGGGTCGACGAGTTCCTCACTAGTAGGCTCAGCTAACGCATCCTGGGTCATCTGCATGCTGACATTGATGATATCCTCATGGTTCTCCTCGTCCTCAGCTTCGCTCTCGTCAGGAGTGTGCGAAGATGGATCTGGGAGATCGAGAAAGAGTTCCTGAGAGACAGGGCGGTGGCCAACCAATGCTTGGATTGAAAGGAAAAAACATATTTACTGCACTATTTCAGAACATCTACAACCATGGAGATTGTGTAGGAACCTTGGGGAGCCTTGACAAACCTGTGGATCCAAATTCTCAATTTGTATGATCATTTTGGGGTATGGCTGTAATGAACCTGGAGCATCGAATGAGCATTTTTTTTGATCATCTTGGGGTATAGCCGTAATGAACAATTTATTTGATCAAAAGATGGGTAAAGTGGATATCCTAAATGTCATATATATTTTGGGCCACCAAATGGGTTGGGCTGCAAGAACGATACAATGGACAGCGTTGGTTGGCTTTGTGTCACATATCGAATGGTTTCACTTATCAATTGCAACCGATTGATTTACCAGTCAGCTATGTTCGCTGAGATGCAGAAAAGATTCCAGGTCACCAAAGCAGGTGAGGAGCTCCTTGAAGTCCGGATCCTTCAGGGCCGGTATAGCCACCCCCCAAAATTGTCATGTTGTAGAATAATTAACCCATAAGCTTATGAAAACGCAATGCAGAACTTAAAATTCTTGATTTGGTAATTCTGGTCCCGAGGAGTGTGGGGACGAAGAAACTTGCTTCGCACGAAGGAAATCAACTTCTTGATGCTAGTCACCACCAGATGAATGGGGATCTCAAGATCCTCTGGGATAGGCGGCAACTTGTCGATCTCATATTTTTCGCCTTCCCCTTCCCACATCAAGTAAAGGGCAAAGACCTGGTTCTGGATCGTGGACATGTCGGGGGTCTTGATCAAATGATGTTGTTTCATGTTCTGCATGATGGGCACTAGCACCTCCATGTTCCACAAGGCATGTTGAACATCTTTGTTGGCCAAGGGTTTGTTTTTGGCGGTGACCACCAAATTACCAATCCCGCGCTCTTCCAGACGCTCTCTAATCACATCGTGATCAAACCATGCTTTGTGCACCCAACGAAGGTCCGCCATGGCCATAATGGGCAGCACCTCCAATCAACCTAGTTCACTTGAGCCTTTGTCCTGGCAAGGAAAAGTGGTATCTTCTAATCTCAAATCTGGGTTAGGTCCCATGGTCACAAAAGCTTCAAGTATATGGGGCTTCTTTTGGATCCCCATGTTTTTTTCCACAACTTTGGTTCCACTCAGCTTCCAATAATCCCCCAGCGCAGCGCACCTCGTGCAAAGCAAAGCGCAGTCCCGTGGAAATCGCCCCAAGTAGGGCATACTCTAGTTTGATTGCCCCCGCTGTTCCATGGAGCTCCTTAACCCACTTTGAGCCATTGATTTATGGCTTCGTGGCGATTCGGGCATGACCAGTGGCAAATGACCATTTTTTTTGGTCATTACGGCTAAACCCATCTTTTGATCAAATAAATTGTTCATTACGGCTATACCCCAAAATGATCAAAAAAAATGCTCATTCGATGCTCCAGGTATATATATACAGATACATATATATGTGATTATATGTGTACATTTGGAATCTACCCAGTTTATCCCAGTTTTATGTGAGATATCCACCATTTGCGATGCGTTACTGTAGCCAAGGCAGCCACGGCGCCTCTCGCTCCACGGCCATGTCCTTTGGCGGCTTCGCTTCGCCACTGGGACTAGTACACCTGAAGCCACGGTAGCCGTCTGGGAGATTTCACCAAGTTGTGGTACCTGGGTTGGCACCTGAAAATCGTGGGATGGTATGGGATGGTCAATCAATGTCATAAATTTTCGGAAGTTAACAACATGTTAAAACTATAATTATAAGAACTTAGACTTAGTCCAATTTCATGGATCTCCTGCCATCGTATCCCGCTTCTGAAACACATCCACAAGGGGCGCGGGTCCATTTTGTGGTGGTCACACAGCCCATGGATGTTCATAACAGTATACCCTACAGATCCCTACAGTTGGCCAATTTCTGGCTGGGTTCCAAGCAGTGTATTAACTATTATACCATCGTCAAAATTGCAAAAAACACACACACATTCAACATATTCAGCCATTTCGAATCTCATTTTTAGATGGGTAGCAAGTTAAGTATAGAGTATATATCCTCATCAAACTGGGAAACCATAGAACAAATTCACTATTTTCAAACCATCCCAGCCAAACTCTCCAGTGGATCGACATGCTCAAATCAATCAATTTCTGTTCCTGCCTCAGCAGCAAGAAGTGGTAGATCTTTTTGTACAAACTGGTGAGGGTATCAAAGTCCTAAAGCCGGCTGGACTGAGGTTTTGGAGATTCTAGGAGGGGGTCCTAAAAGGCTGCGGTTGTTTTTAGATGTTTTCATGCTGTTTTTTTTTAGAGGGTTTTATATTTCAGGTTTCAAAGGCCTGGTTGGTTTTTGCTTTACTTCAATGATTTGGTAGATTAGTTATGTTTGGCTTTACCGCTCAGAGGATCCCCGGCGACCTCCCTCAGATGGGAACAACACAGGCAACTTGAAAACACCTGGACAAATATTAAAAACCCGTCGCTTGCATCACATTGAGGATCCTTAGAGCATTACAAGATAGAAAGACCATTGTTGGTGATGCTACTTTCCAACATCTGCACCTTACCCGGGTCCCCTCCGGGCCGCTGAACAGTTTCTGCCAACTGTCCTCGTCGAATTTCGCGGTGAACTTTGAAATCCATGCCAGGGTCTTTTCTTCCGCTGCCTCGTTGTCTGCGAAAACATCAAACCGGAAAGATCCGAATCCTACCTGAAAAAAGGCCCAGACCATCCATGGATATTTAGCAACATATTTGCCTTGCTCGATGTTTGAATGGGAGCTGATATGGTAGACCAACGACTTAAAGATGCACATCAACAGCATGCCCCCATTCAACAATATGTATACATTTGGGACCTGGCCAAGGATGGTTTGCATCCATTTTTTGGACATTGCTCGGCTGGATTATGCCAGCATTGATTTTGGCACATGACATCGTGAACACCTACCAGTTCCGACAGTTGAGCTCCGACATTTCTCAAATGCAGGGCACAAATAGTGAAGTGAACGAAACACATACCATCCTTATGGCATATCTATACATACCTGCTGGTAATCAGACATGGCAATGGACATTGCATTTATAGATGATTCTTAGATGATGTTCCCAACTAAAATCATCCATGTGAGGTCAGCCTGTGTGGTCGCTACAATCTACCCAGTTCAGTTCCGTGGTTGCATGGCTAATATTTATAATAATTACGTTTGTATAAATATGACTGTTTTAAAATAAAACAATGAGTTCGGATTTAACTCATCAAACCATGAGTTCATTCCGATCATCCCAAATATGGACCTATGAAACTCATTGCAAATGATTGAAGATGAGAATTTTCCGTAGCGTTTGAATTGAGATCATCTCAAAAATGGTTGAACAAAATATGAGCTGAATATGGTTGACATTGTCATCATCCAATGAATTCAATGGAACTTGTCATCTCACTCAATCTCAGATAATCATGCTCGCCCCTCCGCGCAGCGCACCTTGGCGTCAGAGAGATGCTTCTGGTTCGCCTGAAAAAAAAAGCACCAAAGTGAAAGACGACCCTATCATCAACTGTTCCCAATGACTTCGCAATGACATATATTCCTTTAGTCGATTCCCCAAGATTGGTGGATTTCCCATTGGAAAAGTATGCAAACAATCATCGACTCAGCAAGCCAAGGTCGGGGCATGACCATTGTATTCGGTTCTACCAATAAGCTATGTTGTATGGCTATAGTTTAGCTATCCCACCAAATACCCTCTGGTAAATTAACATAGCTATGGAAAATCACCATGTTCAATGGGAAAAAATCAACTATAAATGGCAATTCTCAATAGCTATGTTAAATTACCAGAGGGTAATCAATACACTATACCGGACTATACCCCCATTCTTTTGCCATTAAACAAACCGCAGACTCGCACCTTCTCCAAATCCTGAAAGGCCACTTCATAGTCAGCCTAGCCGCGCGCAAGACGTTGATGGGTTCACTTCAAAAACAATTTGGACAATTCAGTTGTACTCCTCCGGGTATCTAATAGTTTGCTATGGTATAGATGACCCACACAAAAAATACAGATTATCTATGATGTATGATGATTTTACCGATTTATCTAACTTTAAAATGGTGATTTTCCAAAGCTACGTTGAATAACAAGAAGATAAATAGATGATGCGTTTCCCGGAATGGATTGTTTTTTGAACTTGATGTTCACTCGATCTGGGTCGCCACGGCGTCGACTTGTCCACGCGTAGAGCCTTGACAAACTGCTCTCCACGCGTAGCCATGACTTCTTCCATAAAATAGAAGACGATCGGGACGCAGTCACTATCGATGAGTTACCCTGTGGTTATTTAACATATAGCCATGGAAAATCCACTATAAATGGAGGTTTTAATGGGAAACTCATCCAAAATTAGCCATTTTCCATGTTAAATAACCAGAGGATATCTGCCCCCTTATTTTTGTTTACATGCACAGCGGGAGGTGAGACGATCAGGCTGCTTTCGTGCCCGTGTGGGGTGTCCCCTTGTTCCAATGCTCGGGACCCATAAGGGCGACTTGAAAGCTGAGTGGGGTTCGACGGCTTCAAACACCATGATGATGTTAAAGGATGAGCAAAGTGCAAGAAGGTCTGAGACAATCGATTCTGGTTCCCCCAAACATACTAGCACACCTATGTAGAAGTTCCCTAACCCGAAGCCAGTTTAGATCCTTTCCCCAAGGTTTTTTCACCATCATTTATGACGTCGATGATGACTTTGACCTCTGGTATACATCCCCGTGTATAAAAAGATGGACCATAGCAAAGTACCCATTCAAGGTCTACCCAGTCGAAACAGTCGTTTTATACCCAATTACTAAGCATAGTCTTGCCGAAATCAGGATTTTGGTTGGTGGTATTTAACGTGATTCGGGGAAGGGATTCATTTTACTTTGGATTTGCTGATCCAGAACTCCAAGAATATAAAGCATATTCCCCATGGATTCCCATTGGTACTGGGTTTCTCATTGGAACCATAGAAAACAATGAGAAAATCACTTATTTTGCGGGGGATATGACCATGGTTATACCACTATACTCAGCAATAAACGATGTTTTATGGGTATCACTCGGTATAACTAACTTTGACCCAATCACCAGCCATGAAAAAACGTCCCATCCATGACAGATCTACTCCTGCCTGCAGCCTCAGGGCTGAAATGCCAGGTCTCTCCTGTGGCCCGCAATCTCAATGGATTGGTTTAAGGGAACATCTTCACCGGAAACCATGGATTTTCCAACGATATATGGAGGTTACACCATAAAAGTGTTACCCTGAACCAATCCATTGACAATAGTAATTATCACAGGATCATATCTTAATATAGTAGTCATAATATGTCAGAATATCAAGATATGATAAGTATGATTCTAATTTAATTGATAAATGACATTCCACATATTATTATATGGTTATTGTCGTCATAATATATTGGTCAATTACCATAATAGGATAGTATGAATATCTAATATATTCATATATCATATATTGTAATATACAATAGTATGACATACAGTATATATATATGCACTATATATTGTATACTTATATTATGATATATTATCTATTATATATATAGTACGGTCAATTGCATCATCCTCTAGGTAGGTTTGAAATAACCAAAAACATATGTCTGAAACCACCAGTATACATGATAATCAAGTAATTGTTCGTAACTGCAAAAGACAACAACACATCATTCACATCAAAAAAATAGGTTTGACAGCGAATCATGTCGAACAATAGAGGTTTACCCACTGTTTACCCAAAACACAGCATTTGCTTTACCAGCACGCATATCTATACGCTGACACTTGCTCGCCATTATTTCAAACAGAAAACTCAGACCGGACCTGATAGATGAACGCTGAACCAGTTTTCTGGAGGATAAACACAACAAAATCATTGTCATGTAAACTAACATTTGGAATCCTCAAAGCTATACCTTTCAAAACTAATCAAACATGCCAAATCTGAGTGATTTAAAGCCCTCCAACTGATGGTTTCGCTAAGATTAAACTTTTAATATAGTTTAATTAAGGGGCCACAAGATAAGCTTAAATTATACAAATTTCATAGATGACGTCGTGGTACATAGCTTCAAAGCCGTCCAAGAAAAAAACCAGTCAAGTGGGTTTGCTGGGACGGAAAATCAACCAAACAGTATCAGAATACTCAAAATGACTGGATCGATTGTAATCCTAAAAAGGATCAATCCAAATTTGGACCAATGCCCACTTGACAGGCTTGTTGGTGGTTGTTGGCTTGCTTTTCCTTGGTGTGAAACTTGTTGTTGACTTGTTTTTTCGTCCTTTCCCTTCCCTCAAAAAAAACAACAAGCACGGTGAGTTTTCGCCATGAGCAGTTCTGCTGGTTGCTTTATAGCGCTTCCCATATTGGATCATTCATTCTCCAATCCCTGTTCCAGCAGCTACTCTATGTCCTAATCCTATATATTACCATATCCATCCATATCCAATTATTTCCCCTAGAAAACAATGTAATCCTCAACATCCAGCAACAAAACCACCTTTTTGGTCGCGAAAATCTGACAACGCTCCTTTGAGAGAATCTTCTTGGCAGCTTCCTCCACCACCGTCTTGGCATCCTGGCACGTGATGCTGACTGAATGGTGAATTACCGTGGATTTATGTGGATTTGCTGATCCGGAAGCCGCAACAAAAATATCAAATATTCATTATTTTTACTTCTTTCCAAAAAATAATTGATAAGAATCCCCAAGGTTCGTGGATTTCTAGTTTGGAAACTGAATGTCTCTATGTCAAATCATTGACTCAGCAAATCAAGAGATAAGTCCTTTGTGGTCATGTGCTTAAGGTAAGTCATTGATTTCTTTGGTTGGATTTTGTTGAAGTGCCTGGAAAGTTCTTTGTGATTCATGTCTTTTGCGGTAAACTCAAGATGGTCCAACATCAACCTATGACTGGTCGACACCTGGGGAATGTTGTTTCAACAGCTCCTTTTCGAATACCCAACAAGTTCATCTGCGGACATTCCTCCAGTCGGATCAGCTGATCCGCATCGATTCGCGAAGATTCCCGAAGATTTCCCATATCAAAATCTGAAAATCAAGGGTCACCAAGGTTTACCCTCTGGTTATGACTAACATAGCCATGGAAAATCCCCGAACTAAATGGAGGTTTCTAGCTGGGAAAATCATCCAAAATTAGCCAGTTCCCATGGCTATGTTAAATAACCAGAGGGTAACTCATGTTTTTCTTGGTGATTCAATTATCAACCACTAGCCACACCGAGCCCAATACCCCGCCGCACCATTCACCAGCCAGGATGCATTCTCATCAATGGGTTTCTCGGAAAAGAAACCACCTCATGCATCAGCAGAACACAAAAACTGTGTTCTCAATTTCGGAGTTTTCATGTAATCACAAGTTTTGGAGGGGTGAACATTCCATAATCCCATTTCATCAATCTCATTTCAATCAGCATTTTCTAGATACCATCCTGTACACGTTTTGAAAAAGATGTGGGAAACCCACCATTTCTACGGCTTTCCCCCATGGGTTTTCCACACTCCAAGCGCCTGCGGAGCTGACGACCGTGGCGGCCACCACCGCAGCGAGCGCTTCGGAGACCACGTGGCCCAGCTGGCGACACGCCAGCATCAGCTCCTCGCGACAGCCCGCGGGTTGGGGGGCACTAATCTGGTGGTCTACCTGGTAAATACATCTAGGAAAAATGAGGGTTTTAAAGGGAAAAAAAATCCTATATATATACAAAAAAATGTATATATATATATATATATATATATACAGAAAAAAATGAGGGTTTTTATGGGTTTTTACTAGAACCAGAGATTTCACACTAGGATCCACATGAGTAGCGGACAGAATGATGTGTTAAACTTCAATGCCATGCACAAATTAGGGTCGTCCCCTAGCGGTGATGAGGATTTCATTCCTCCCGGAGATATCACAAATGGGGTATCAGTATAGGGTCGTCCCCTATCGATAATGAAGGTTTTGTGCAACCTCAGAAAGGCCAATGTGAAGAAAGACTAAATGAGTATTACAAAAAAATGTCGGCTACTCATATAGGAAACATATCTACTTGGATGGGCCCTGGAGAAAAAAGATGCCTAAACAATGGAGTATAACCCAGTTACTACCCACTAAGTATAGTAAAAATACAGTTACGTAAAAATACGGGTTTTTACCGTCAGAAATCGAGATTTAAACGGTGATTTCGATTATTTTTTGCGAATTTGACACGATTTAACCAGTAAACATGAAGATTGAATTAAACATAAATGTGGTTGAAAAAAACACAAAATTGGATTTGAAGGATAATCATGATGATGATGATGGTGGTGATGATGATGATGACTTTATTGACACATTTTGCACACTCTGCCGGACAAAAAAACATCATCATCACAGTACGTACACTATTCCCCCATTTGAAACAAAATGATCGAAACAACTCTAATCTATAGTTCAACTCGCTCACCTAGATTTCCCCAATGACGTTAATGCTAGTGATGATGCAGGAGGAGGAGGAGGAGGAGGAGCAGAACAAAAACTAAACATTCTGGAGGGATTTACACCGAGGATGGTATTGCTTCAGCGCACTGGCAGCACAGGCTCTAAAAATGTTGCTGGATAATTTGGACGTCGCGCAACATAGGTAAACGCCCTATTCATTGTCGGTTTAACACAAAATGTGGGACATCTCAGTTTCCCAGCAAGCAAGTTCCAGAAGAATTTCAGTTGACTTTTGTTGTGACTTACTGTCATTTCTGTAAGCTTCGACTGGCGAATCTTCAGATGTTCCACCCATCCACAGTCGGTCACTCCGAGCCCACCTTGCTGATGGTGATGATGCTAATCGCCACCATGATTGCACACCCTCCGCTGTCTGCCTGGGGTTTTCGTGCAAGAAAAACGCAACGCAAAATCACCCAGCGATGCAAAGGTGAATTTTCTGAAGTTTGATTTAGAATCAAAGATGTCACGCAAGAATTTGATTGAACATATATGTTCTTTGACTTTAAGCTTGAGCATTCAGCCACCAGGGAATTGGGAACTCCATAAAACAGACATGGGATTTGAGCAGATTCAACCAGCGAAGATGGGCATAGCCAATGTGTACCCGGATGGCTGTGTGGTTAAAACACGGTGAAGGTCTGTTGAGGGATCCTTCCCAAATCAGAACCAAAGCTAGCGGCCTAGCGCAAGACTCAGAGCCGGCAGTGATACTTTGGGAAAGGGTTCACCCTGCCTAATTGCGTCTTGACTTTCAAACAGGATACTTAACTTAGTTGCAAACTCTCTTCTCTCCGCGGGAAAATACTATTCTCCATCTCTTATCCGTTCAACGGTTCAACAAACCATATAAATGATTCTACCCACGTTGAACAAAACCCGCCCCACTCAACAGATACACAAATAAACTGTAGTATCCACCGGACCGCTAGGTTGATCAACATCCCAACCCATGCAACCCCAGCCTTAGGCAGACACTGAGTGGCAGCAGGGTGCTAGGGCCGGGTCAGATGCCCGGCCGGGCCGTAGTAGGCCCCAGACGAAATTGAGCCAACTGAAGGTGCAAAGGCAAGCAGAATGGAGGACCAGAGGAGCGAAGTAAGTTGGTCACATCACACAATTTGGCAAAACATAGGAATGTTCACCTGGAAAACGGCTTAACTTTGGATATTTTGGATGGACCGTCCTGGAAAATCTACTAAACAACGAAATGAAGCAAATTGAAAGTCCAAGTAGAGGGTTGTAAACTTCACCACTTGGTAGAGCAACATGCGGCAGCAAGTCAACAGTAGATATTGTCACGTTCACACCATGCCCTCTTTTCATTCTTTGACTTTTTGCACCGACCAGTATCATATTGGACTTGCTTGTATACGGAACCACCAATAAAACACAAATATACCCATAATGGTCGATTTCACATTCTGAAAATAACAAATCACCTTAAACAAACCCAAGTTTATCTTGTTACGGGCATTTCAGTTTTTGTCCCCACATCGTGCTGCATCATCAGAGTGTAGATTCACCCAAAATCAACACTGCAACAGGTCGGCAGGGTTTTTTAGACATGCGCAAGGATATGGTTGAGGCGTATCATGGCGTATGATTCGTATGTCACCAAAGGAAACTCGCGAGTTCCCTCGACAAGAGCTCTTTGTCTGGTGGCATTTCAATGACCAATATGACACAGCAGTATATATATCCCTGTGATTGTTCCCATTTGGATCTATTTAGCCTACTTAGCCATATAAAATCATGATTACATAGGGATAATATGGGATAATACATACATGATAATACCCATTATATCCCATTTTAGATGGTTACATCCCATGAAAATTCCCCTGGCCACCCAGTGCCTCACCCAAATCCAACGCGAAGGTCGTGATCTCCTGGTCGTTTCAAAGTTCACGACTGGAGATGTACGCAACAAATTCTGGGAATTTACATGGATTTACATATTAGTGTTGTCATTTTTTTGCCTACCCAGGATCCATTGGAGTAGAAAACTCCACTTTCAGAACCTCCAAACAATTCAGATTGTACCTAAAGAATAGGGTCACCATACTTAAATTTCAGGTCAATGACCAGTCACAGCCACCCCTTTATTAACATGTGGATTCTCCCTAGCCAACATAACATGTACCTGACTTAAACACATTTATAGGGATTCAAACTGCATTGCACTGCGTCCCCCCACCTGCCACGGCTCAGGTTCTGTGATGACTGGCAAGTCAGTGCTCAAGACTGGCTGCCTGGCTGCATAGCCATTTTCGATGGGATCCAAGAGAACAAATACCCCATATTGAGCCAAGAAGAGGATCAGGGAATGGAACAAACCAAACTGCAAAATCTGGATGATTTGGAGGGGATGGAATCATCCCCACAGCTGTCCCAGTCGCGTTTTTTGCCCTCAGGTGAAGCGTCAGAATTCTGCAGACAGAACTGACCCAGGGTGATATACCAGGGCCCTCAAGCCGTGGACATAAAAACGGGTCAAAGTACCAAGGTTTCACGGGCAAAATACGGAGAGAGTTCATGGCATTGCATGGGTACAGTAAATGGAGGATTCTGAAATGGTCTCCATGAAAAGCTGCATCTATTTTTGCAATAAAATTATCAACTCGGAGAGCCTGCGGATCCCAGCGGTAGAGAGAAAGGCCATTGAACATCAAGACATACAGTATCAAATCCGTTACTTTTTTGCTTGACCTGAAGCAAGGCATGTTCTGCAGGTTTCAACTTCAAAATCTGTTATCAGGGTCCCATAGGGTCCCGTTAGTTCCAGGTTTGGAGAAGTTAAAAGAACTAGTGGACATTCCCCAAAAGTGGATGAACATCTCGAAAGTGAAAATGTTTGGTCATATTTGAGGCCTTAACACATCTGAACCCCAAAGGTATCAGGGCTAAATGACCCAAAATTCAACCCCCATGGCTACCTCACCACTAGCACCCAATGGTGGAGTAGCCTCTCAGCTAAGCCAACGTTGCACGCAGGCCTGGCCAACAAGGTGGGCGAATATGATCTCTTTCTAAGTGGAAATAAAGAAGATGTGAACTCACCAACTAGTGGTGCTGCGCTTACTGAAACTTTTTTTTTGTGGTTCTTGGAGGGTCTTTGGTACATGAACATATTCTAAATTTATACTGCCTAGTGATGTTCATTCATCCTAGACATATGCCAAGATTGATGAAGGGACCAACAGTACTCAAGGCGTAGGACACCCAACTCGAGGTTTGAGAGCTGATGTTTTTGAGTATGCACCATTTCTACGGATCATTGTCCCAGTGCCCCCCAAAAAAAATCTACACATGTGTGAAAGTGCAAACATGTACTGAGATGAACGAAGTCAAAATGAATCCATGACAAGTGAGATGAAAAACATTACAACTCACTAAACTTATGGTAAGTGGAAATTCCAAGTGTTCAATCCGTTACTAATCTAGAATTCAGAATACTGTGGATGGTTGCGAAATCCTGCACCAGTTGGTAGATGGTTTATCCCGTGACAAACCCATTATAGTGCATTGTTTCACAGGAATCCCTTCATAGTTACCAACTGGTGCAGGATTTCGAAACCATCCACAGTGTGTCGATCCGTAACCAGAGGGTAGAACATGTTTCCAAGGCTATTGTGTTAAACTTGTGATTAACATCTATACAGTACACCATATTCCATGAAGAAAGTTCCATGTTAAAATCTAATAAATTGTCCATACCCTCTGGTAAACATACAAAAAACTATGGAAAATCACCATGTTTAATGGGAAAATCCACGATTTCTATGGCCATGTTCAATACCAAACTGTCAGTTTACCAGAGGGTAAACATCCCACGCTATTCAGGAGTCCGCACAGTTGCCATTTCCGGAGGTGAAAGAGTCGCAGTTCTCGCCGGTCCTCCACTTTGATGTGGATCCATGACATAACAAGAGATAACATGACATATACCCGTGAAAAATGGTGATTCTATGGGATTTAAGCCATGAAAATGGTGGTTTAAACCATGAAAATGGTGGTGTAACCCATGAACAATTGTGATTTTTCAGGATTTAAGCCATGAACATGGTGGTGTAATGGAATATTCATGGGATGTTAGTGGGATTTATATAATGGGATGATTATGATCCCTACGAGGTGGTGAAGCATGTTGTAAACCACTTATTTGTCCCTCTACAAATTTATGGAATCTTCCGGTAGTAAATATGGGATAATATGGGTCACACCAGATGGCGCCTCATAGTCAATGAAGTTGGTTTATCTCCACGTGACTCTACCTCTCTTTGGCACTCTCAAATCACTGAGATGACCCGACAGCCATCAGCTGGCGAGTGCAGCTGGAAAAGAACGCAAGTCTGTACCCCATTCGTTATTGGATACCATGGAAATACCACGAAGAAATGCTCACTTTGAACTACAACTTATACAGAGTTGAACTGACACTATGTTTTCATTCAAAAAACAAACAGCAACCATAAACACTCATCAACTCAGAACCATATTGACATCTCTTAACTAATCATAGCGTTCATAGCGTCACTCCCCAAGACCACTACGACCCATTCCCCTCAGCTGGTTCTCCTCATCATCCAGCTCCAAGGGATCCTTATCAGCAGCTGTGGAGGTATCCTAAGTCACGAGGGTATCCCAAATCATCCAAGTTATTGGACCATCTTAGTTTTCAAACCCATGGTGACTTGTGGATAGCCCATTTTAAGAACCCCCCACATCATGATAAATTACAAGCAATTCTAGCAAATATGACATGTACTGTACCAAGCATATTCATCACTGTTCATTCATTATGGGTATCCCTAGACCCTCCAAGTACAGATACCAATGGACAAACATATGCGAATGTACTCAAAATATGGGACAACATACTACCTTTTTTATGGGTACCTGGAGGGTCTAGGTCCATATATTGTATTCTATTGTGATAACATGTGATAAATATTCTATATGGATCCAGCTGTACCTTCTGAGGAAGTATTTTGGGGTTGATTTTGGGGGTTGGCCGTACCTTCTCACATGTTTGCAGATGGACAGCCAAACTTAGGAAACAAAAACGTGATACCCATTGACCTTCATGCATATAGGTTGATAGGAATGAAAAATGGATATGATGTGCTGATAATTTACGATATGGAGATAGCAGTAGCAACACATGGGTATATATGTTTCTAATATCAGTTTGGTCTTAACCATATGCATGATAGATCCAATTTTTTTTGATGGAGAAACATCGGCTTTACCAACAGTCGGGACAAGTAGACAGGGAGGTGTGGGGTCCAATCAGGACGAAGCAACATTCCACAGGGCTATGGGCCATGGGTCGAAATTAAAGATTCCGGGACCATGTGTTAGCATTGACCTTGACCTGTTTGGTTGTCAATGAGAAATGACTAAAAAATGGGCATTGAAATGGGAAAATCATCTGCAAATGAGGGATTTTCGATTGCCCTGTTTGATGACAAAAGGATATCCCAAATGTAACAAAGACTGGACTATGAAGTGAAGACAATGAAGACCGTAACCGTCCGTCACCATTTGGCAGGCATGATGTGGAACTCCAATCTTTGACAGTTCAGATGCAATATCCATTCGTCATATGTATTTATTGCTTGAATCCCTAATCGCTATTGTTGCTTCATATCCCCATTGAATCCGCATTTAAAATCACCCCCAGGGTGACACCTCCCTGAACTTTGCCAATTGGTTCTCCATGTCCAAGAGGAACTCGCTCAACCTTGCCTGGCTTTGCCCGGGGGCGATGTGGGGATGCTGACCCATGTTGACCCAAGATGGGGCGAGGCTCCCCAAGATGTTCCATGGTTTTTCCCTGATTTTCCATGAGTTACCGCTTTTCTTGGCAACCTTGGGGGTCTGGGGTGCGCTAGTGATGCAGATTTGAACACATGATCGTGACTCCAGTGTGGGTACCACGCAAGGCGCACATAGCTTCCACAATAGGCTGGTACGATGTCCCCCGGTTCAAAAGGTCCCATTGATTCTGACCAACCCCGAGATGGACATGATTTTCCCTCCAGATTTAGAGGAAGTTCCTCTTTCTCTCGGGTATATATAAACTGAGGGGCTCAAATCTTTGTTGAATGGACGATCCCCAAAACTAGATGGGTGCAGGTTGGTAGGAAGATTTCAAATTGTCTCAATTGGTTCATTCTCATATCCTGGGTGGTCTTTCAGACCTTGCCACCAAGGTGACTGAAAAAGCAGGCTATAGACGATAATCATATACATCCTATAGAGGTCCACCATGTGTAGAAATAGCCATTTATCATTTATGGCCAACAGCCAAATCAGAATCTACTCGCCAAGGTTGACCGGGCCGCGCAAATGACACCACACGCACATTTTTTCCTTGTGCAACGCGCAAGTCGTCAAACACAGAAGCTACTTTGATGATCATCCCTTAAGCCATACACTTTTGAAACCAACTAGCAAAAACAGGTAGTTTACAATAGGAGGAAGATCATCACTTTTGCAATATTAGGTTTAAGGAGGGGTACTGATAAGCCCCCCAGTAGAGACCCACAAATCATGCACACATATTTTCATTTTGAGGTCTTGTGAGGTGCTGAGTAGGATGAGCATCTGAATGGGCCTGTTTCTTGGCAAGAAAGCAGCTGCTGTTCGGCGTTCAGGATGCTGCAAGATGGGCTGAGAGTAAGCAAAGCTTTGAACACTTGGGGATGTGTCAGCAAACTTGAGAACCCCTGAGAACACAAACAAAAGTCCTCATATAAGTATGCATATACATATATATGTATATGTACATACATATTCACATACTGTAATACTGTTTGATATATAGTTATATATATATATATAGATACTCAAGTATTGATCATATTTCTTCATATTTAATCTAATTACTCAATTACTACACTGTAGTGAGTGCCCACGCATGCGGCACGATGACAAAACACATACAAAACGTCACCTGCAATGACCGCACAAAACTGGCTCACCATATGGACACACAAAACGTACATCCTGAGCGCTTTTCCCTATGCAAACAGCTTTCTGCGAGGTCTCGGGACACAACGTGGGGGCGCACCAGGTTTCACAATCAAAGTTTTAGGCTGCAAAACTGCTCCCAGTTGTGGTCTTCGATAAACTGCAAGCAGCGTTTTAAGAATTGACGAAGCATTGATACCTATATAATCCTATATAAAGCAGAACAATCATGGCGTCCTTTCGCCCACTGTTCTTTGGGGTCTATTGAAATTGCACAATGATAAATCATGATAAATCTATGAATGTCCATCTATGACCTGTAGGAGTGGCCAATCGCGGGATTGGCGATTTTCAGGGCTGTCCTCAACTCAAGTTGACATGGTGTTCCACCTGATTTCTATGGGTCGACCCTTGGGTACTCCCGAAATTTGGTTCAATCCTCTGAAATCCAAAAATTGCGGGTAAAACAGAACCATTCCCATTGGATTGCTTGGTTCACTGCCACTCTAATGAGCTCAAAGCATCTTTTGGGTGGCAGCAAGGCTCACTTGCCTGACCCTTAGCAGGCAATATCCTTTTCCAACCAACAAGAATGCAATCTTTGATGATGATGATGATGATGATGAGGATGATGATGATGATGATGATGATGATGATGATGATGATGATGATCATGATGATGATGATGATCATCATATATCATCATGATGATGATAAAATAATTTACGATTGATGATGAGTAACTGGCTGCTGTTTAGGCCCGTATCATCCCTTACAATCATTATTCATAGTATGATTAATCATTTTAAGTGGGATTATCACCTAGATCCTTATAATCCTTCTGCCCTTACTTCATCCTTGTCATCCTTACTTCATCATCCTCATAAGTTGTCACCAACTTTTCAACGAGCTCACCCCATCCGCTGGGCTATACCCCGTTGCGCTTCTGCGTCTGGTAGCGGTCCCAGATCTCCCGCCAGCGTTTCACCAGCTGGGCTGCGCGCTTCGCCTCGAATGGCCACGGGGTGCCATTTGGGGTGCCCAAAAAGGCGAACCATAGGAAATCCATAGGAAATCCATAGGAAAACCACAGGAAAATGGTGATTTAATGGGATTTTAATGGGATCAATGATGATTTACCCTCTGGTAATTTAACATAGCTATGGAAAATCATCATGTTTCATGGGGAAATCCACTATTTCTATGGCCATTTTCAACAGCAAACGGTTAGTTTACCAAAGGGTAACTGACAAACACGGGGGGAGGGTTATACAAACAGTGAACAGAAATGACTCGACTCAACCAAAGATTGGGATTTAGCGCATGTTGATTGACCAACATCAATTTGCATCCAACTGGCCAAAAAGGTCGCCGACTAGGAAATAAGTGAATATTTATATATCCAAGAGAATTTTTAACCACCGCAAAACAAACGGAGTTTCTTGAATCGAATATTTAACATTGACATCAAATATGTATTTAACATATGAACATGATTGAACATGTGGATTTTGCCTACAACAAATTTGGAATTGAACGGACAAGAAATGGGACGTGACCAAAGGCAACCAATTAAACTGAGATTTTCACCAACAAATATGGGATAATATGGGTGTATTCAAATATGTTTTTTTTATCTAGATATTCGACCAACAGAAGGAATCACCAACAAGACTGGGGATGTGAAAACCAACACGGCTGGAGTGTGTGCTGGACGCATGAAAAGTTTGGCGGTTTCAAGCCATAAGGATTTCAAGATATTTCATGGAGATGTACAGCAACCGCAGGTATTAACAACTGGGAATAGATGGGGATATGAGCCATCGATCGTATGGGGATATTATGGATATTTAAAGGGGAAATAATGGTGGTACTCACTTCCCCCTAGTCAATACGACCCAGAAACCCCTGCTCCAGGCATGTTTGGTGCTAAAATGTGCTGGATCTATTCATTTGCCCGGATAAAGGACGTAGATCTTACTGCAATTCTTTACACAAAAAAATGCCAACATCTGCAGTTCCGGGACGCGTACATTCTGACCGATAGTTGTCTGATTGCTGGGGAAGCCAAGAAATCGGAGACCGCACAAATCAACCACTGAGGACTCATCAATGTCGGGGTTCTGCGCATAAGTCTTCCTGGCCAAGCATGCTTAGGAACAAGATTCTCAATCACTGAAACTTAAGGTAGAAGAAGTGGAAGCCTTGAAATTGGATCTCAAGCATATTCGTACTATTTTTTTTCATGGACATCCAAACAGACTTCGAAACAAGATTTTCGGGAGTATCGTCCACTACCATGGCCCATCAAGCATCCTCTTAGCCTTTACAACGGCTTGAGTCACACAAAACACTCACTGCTCATGGACTGTCAATTCCTAGCTGTCCTTGGGATTTGCTAAGGGACATGATCCCTTGTATGTGGATCCCGATTAATAAACTTAATTGGGTGCGCATACCATTTCAGTAGCAGATTGCCACTATTTTGGGTGTAACCTTCCTTAATCAGCCCGGGTCGGCATTCATCGGGGTTGACTTGGTCTGCAAAGGGTATACCCATCTTCGCAGGCAAATACCCAATGTTGACCTTTTGTGCGGTTTGCGGTTCTGTATATTATTGTAACCCCCAAAAAGAAGTAGAAAAAGTACTCTGTCACCATTTCAGTAGGATGTCACTTGGGGGCTGCTGTATACAAATGTATACATTTGTATGTGCATAAATTTGTGAATTGTACGAGTATGTCACATTATGCCAGTTTCAAAATCCCCATTTCATGATTCTGAACGCCCTATATTTGTGGTGAATTCCTTCATTTTTACCTCTTGACCAATGGCGTTCTCATGGGCGAGGTGCGGGTCTGGTATGCCACTTCTCATCATTTACCCTCTGGTAATGAAACGTGGCGATGGAAAATCATAAATAAATGGTGGGTTTCCACTTGCCATGTTTGATCACCAGGGGGTAGCAATATTGACGGGGGCAACCTGGTGGCGCATCAACCAGTGGGCAGAAGGAAATCTATCAGTTGATACGATCTAATCGACTCAGCAGATTACCAGCCTTGCGCCTAAACAAATGATAAAACATAAATGATACAGTACTGTCATAACATTTTTTTTTCCAAATAGGGTATCCCATTGTATCCACTGGTAACTCATCATTTTCCCATGATTTCATTGCCTTTTCACTTGGTTTGTGGCCGCTTCCCAGTCAAACTTGGTCAGTTCTATCACTAGAAATCATCAAAATCATCCAGCTGCAGCCCTGACACCTGAGGCTGTTGACTGTCAGGCCAATTTTGCTGCTCACCAGAATGTGGTGATCCACCTCAGTGACCCTACCAATGGGGATGGAAGCAGGGTTGAAACCAAACATATGGGGATTTCACCAACAAGAAGTGACCTTCTTGCCAAAAAAATGGAAATAACATTAAATAACATTAAAATCCAACCAAAAGATGGAGATGATATGTACAGTCATCCTGCAGTAGATAAACAAATCATTTATATATATATATATATACATATACAAAATCCAAAGGATCTTCACAGACAGAGTGGGCATCTTTTTGACCGTCCCATATTGTAACGGGCATGGTTCCCCAGTGATCCGGAAAGTATGGAACGAGTGAGTTGTCTATAAGAGGTTTCATCTGGAGCTATTGAGAAGGTATATTGAAGTGGCCTGGTATAAGTACAACTTGTGATTCTTGGCTTACTGGTGCTTAGTAGGGAATGAGGGAATGACCTATAATTACCATTAATAATCATCCCATTCCCATCCATTCCCCCATTCCCTACTAAGCACCAGTACGGATATGTGGATCATAGGTATGGATCGGGGCAGCAGCCATGTGTGGAGGTTGGCTGGTTGGCTGGTTGGCTGAGAAACGGTGTATTCCATGGTATACCCCAATACATGGCCGTTTTTTAAAACATCATGGTTTGAAAAGATGATGACCCTCTGGTAAACTAACATAGCTATTGGAAATGGCCATAGAAATCGTGGATGTTCCCATTAAAATTTGTGATTTTCCAGTTCGCTATGTGGTAACAATTGGATTTGGGGTGCCCAATTTTTCGACAGACGCAGTCGAATATTCAGCAGCAAGAGTCATGACGGACCTCGGAGTCCCCTGGGAAAACGCTTGATGTTTGGTTGGATATCTATCGCACACATTCCTCAATGAATGGATGAGAATGGATGAAAATGGGTGAGAACGGAAAAAGTCCAAACAATCAACTTACTGTGTATCAACTTATCATTCAGCAGTATACCAACTTATAATTCAGCAAGGTTTTCAAAATTCCTTCTTCCCAAGACACCATTCTGCAAAAGGTAGGCTTCTGATGGCGAATAATTTTCTGAAAGCTACAATACTGCGCAAATCAGGTGGGATAAAACAAAGCTATAATGATTGAAACACCTCATCAAAGGAAAGCACTTGGAAGCCACAAAGAGTGCTGATGTCCCACTCATTGTCATCGGAACTTGCCAAGTGACGCTCTGAGACTCCAAATACGTCAGCGCTTTCAAGACCTCCAAAGATCAGGGAATTTCGACAGCAGCATCCACGGGGCCAAACAAGTAGGATATTGGCATAATTACCTTTGCTGGGGTTGATAGAATTTACTATCCAATCGCCTATCCAAGACAGAAAAAGGCACCCAAATAAAACTTGGGATATAGAGATATTCTATCAAATCCAGGATGATTTCTATCTATCTATATTCGCAACATGGATACCCTCTGGTTGTCTAAAGGGTCCATAGAAAATCTCTATTTTCTGACAGGAACATCATCAGGCAGCTGGCAGGCATGAGTGCAAACTCATCGTTTTCGAGGTGAGATGTGGTATGACTATATGGGGCTTTCCATAAATGGGGAATCCCCAATAGCTGGATGTTTTTTTTTGATGGAAATTCCATCTATGAATGGATGATTTAGGGGTACCTCCATGTCAGGAAACCCCTCATATGCTTTATAGGGTATATGTGGTCATATAGTACAGGGATGTATAGGGATATAGTATGATTGATATAGTATATTAATGTAAAATCTAGTTATTAAAATGGCCCTGCTGGAAATGGTGCGGACAGAAAAGACATATAAAAATGACAGCCAGATGTCTACGCCTAGGCAGAGGTCACATCATGTCACATCTCACTGGCGATCTGATCGCTTCTACATCTTCCCTGACGCGTGTTGTACTTGCGAGTCCTGTCCTCGTTTCCTGGGGGATGTTCCATTCCGATGTTTTTTCTCCTTGAGAGTACATGGCTATTGCACGCCATGTCACTTCTCAAAGCAATTTCTCACGAATCTTCATCGAATCGGACGATGAAATGCATGGGAAATGACACTTTGTATCAAAACAAGCCCTATGGATCCAAACACCTCCTGAGAAGGTACACCTAACCCCCCAAGTCATATCTTAAATCATAGCCCAAACACTTCCTACGAAGGTAACTGTGCTTGGATAGGGAAGAATGTATTAGGATCATCCCACGAATCTTAAGTGGTTGATAACCCTGGTTGGTAAGTCCCCGAATTGTGGATTCTCCCATTCCTAAATGGCTTACAACCCCAGTTACTAACCAGCTACCAAGTGAGCAAGTAAGTTATTGGGGATTCTGAAGTATCCCTTAGTAGGGCATGCAAGGATCTCACGAGGATCCATCAGTATCCCAGAAGCAGGTTATCCAAAGTCATAAACAGCTTACAACTAGGTTGGTAAGTGGTTGGCTTTTTTCCCTAAGTGGATTGTCCAAAACATTCGTGATTGCTTGTGCTTGGTAAGGCCCCTGGTTAGGGGCGTGTAGGTTGTACCACCAGTTACCCAAAGACCTCACCAGACCTCACCGGACCCAGCCCACCTCATCTGGACTCGGAGATGCATCGAGCTGCTGCTTGACCTACCCAGATCTAGAGCCAATGGCAATTTATTGAAGCTACCTGCCTACTCCCATTGATGCTTAGCTTGCATGGGAAAAACAACTGGATATACTGGCATGCTTTTGTTTGCGCTTCGGTTGGATTGGGGTTTGTCTTTAAAATAGAGAACGCATGGATACAAATGGTGCGTATTTCGTTTCTCAAGCCAACCAGTCTTTCCATTGACAGCATGCGCCTACAGAATTGAATACAACATGAGTGTGGGTATGTGGAATCCTTGTTTTCTGTTAAAAAAACTGCAATTCCGTCTTCTCATCATCATCATCAACATCAACATCATCAACATCATCAACAACCTCATGGCCTTTCTTTAAATGCAACAGATCAACCACATCTGCTTGCTGTTTTTCTCCACCCCCGAAAGGCAGCCGCCAATTTAAGGGATCATCTCACCTACGGTTCCAGCTGTATATCAGTTCTGTTCCCATAAAAATATCCGAAAATCATCGTTGGTCATAGATTCCATACGGTATCCCCATTAGTTGTACTACAAAAGTTATAGATTGTTATCCAAAAATTATAGATAGATTATGATAGGTATCCCATAAAATATCCAAAAATGTATCCCAGAACTTGGGCCTCCTGTTTTTCTTGATATTTGAAACACCCTGACCATAACACGGTGACCAGGTGATCCAGCCTGCGAGATCGACTCCGGCTGAGGTGCCTGAAAGGTACTTTTGGCCATTTATTTAACTACCATTGGCCATGGTATAGCACATAGTATCCCATAATTAACTAATATGCAATTAACCACTTGGTGGCTCGTCCCGCGAATCGTAAGTAGGTTATAACATGTTATAACCGTATAGTTGTAAGTGGATTAACCTACTTATCGCACTTATAACCAGGGATAAAACCCACTTAGTAAGTGGGCTGAGCCACCAAGTGTACTAATTGGGATCATATGGATCATATCCCTGATGTATGGATCATGGGTATGGTCACATGGGGATGGGTCAAAACCTATTCATTGTTTAGGGGAATAAACCCTCCATTGACCCAGCTTTTTTGGGGTAGCCACATTGATAGTCAACAAAGCATGAAAAAGGCTACATATAGCTACTACACCCCCGGGGTTTCCTTCGAAATCCTGAGGACTTAATCCAAAACTCAAGAGACTGCAGATCGCATAATCAGATCATATGCCCCAAAACAGAAAATCGTACCCATCGAAAATCAATGCATCTTGCAACTGTTTGTCGGACATATATCATATGATAAATGTTTCAACATTTACCAACAATCCCTATCAATACTTTCCGCTCGGGTTTGTCTGAAAACATGCTACCCTAAATTTTGCCGGTCAATCCTCATTTCTTCCCATAAAAATTGCATTTTTGTCTAGGTGATGATTTACCAATTTTCGGACAAACCCAATTCCAAGATTGTTTGTTAAAACATATTTGAATAATTACATTTAAATGTGGTTGCGAAACTCTGAGTAAACCCCTTAGCTCCCCAGCCATAGTGGATAGCCTTTTTGATCTGAACGGCCCCTTGGTAACCATTGGATAGAATAACCCATGAAATCTCCTATTCTCCTAGATTTGCTTAAGTCCGGCCAAACAAACAAACATATCCACCATAGATTCCCAAAATGGTGTATTTCAGTATTTCTCACTGGGATAAATAAAACAACAAAAATGATAAAAAATGCCATGGCAATTGAAAATCCGTCAGGTGATTTTCCCAGCTATAAACCCCCATTGATATAGGAATTTCCCATGTTCAACGGCCATAGGGGATCTCCCCCGTTTCGCTCAGGGCCTTCCTTGGTGACGCTCCGGCTGGAGGCAATGTTTGACCTGCTTGGTGGCGAAGTACCCAGATCGTTGTGGCGGGAAATTGGAGATTCTATAGGATTTGATGGGATTTAGTGGGATATCAAGTTGAGTTAGTTCACACCAGTCAGAAGTTCATGATCCGTAGGCTAAGTAGGAGCAATGATTCACTGGGTTGAACTAACCCTCAAACACGATTCCCGGGGTGAACCTGGGATTGATGCGACCATAGATGGGATACATGGGATGATGTATGATACAAAATTATAACAAATTATATACAATCACATGTGAAATTGATGGGATATGATGGATCAAATATGGAAAACCTCAACTTAGAAACTTGCCACAACAGCCCACCAACAATTTAATTAAAGAACAACCATGTCAAATGATGTATACAATGATCAAACTTTGCATTTCTTCAGCCAAACAAAACCCTTCCGCCAGCTCAGACAAACTCTGACGGGTCTTGTTGCAAAACCAGTAGCCATCATGATGCACAATGCTTCCAAAACGCATCAATGACCATCAATGATCCTTACAAAACATTGAGATCACCTGCTCAAGTGCCCAACGATCTGAAGTACCCTCCGGTAATCAACCTTGGCAACCGCAAATCCACCATTTATAAATGGCTATGGCTCAAAATTATGGTACAACTAGACGACGGGTGGCCCGAGAGCGAAGAGAAGTATAGTGAAAATCGTATAGCATGAAATATAGAGAGAGAAATAGAAGAAGATGTCTCAAAGAA
>BGPT01000813.1:166048-179470 GCA_003297045.1 Symbiodinium sp. clade C Y103 | reverse complement strand
TAATGGTATGTATGTAATGGTATGTATGTAATGGTATGTATGTAATGGTATGTATGTAATGGTATGTATGTAATGTATGTAATGTATGTAATGTATGTAATGTATGTATGATGGTATGTAATGGTATGTAATGGTATGTAATGGTATGTATGTAATGGTATGTAATGGTATGTAATGGTATGTAATGGTATGTAATGGTATGTATGTAATGGTATGTATGTAATGGTATGTATGTAATGGTATGTATGTAATGGTATGTATGTAATGTATGTAATGTATGTAATGTATGTANTAATGGTATGTATGTAATGGTATGTATGTAATGGTATGTATGTAATGGTATGTATGTAATGGTATGTATGTAATGTATGTAATGTATGTAATGTATGTATGTATGTCATTTATGTATGTATGTATGTATGTATGTATGTGTGTATGTATGTATGTATGTATGGTATGTATGGTATGTATGGTATGTATGTAATGTATGTAATGTATGTAATGTATGTAATGTATGTAATGTATGTAATGTATGTAATGTACGTAATGTATGTAATGTATGTATGTATGTAATGTATGTAATGTATGTGTTAATGTATGTATTCATGTATGTGTTAGTGTATGTATTAATGTATGTATGTATGTATGTATGTATGTATGTATGTCATTTATGTATGTATGTATGTATGTGTGTATGTATGTATGTATGTATGGTATGTATGGTATGTATGGTATGTATGTAATGTATGTAATGTATGTAATGTATGGTATGTATGTAATGTATGTAATGTATGTAATGTATGTAATGTATGTAATGTATGTAATGTAATGTTATGTTATGTTATGTTATGTTATTTTATGTTATGTTATGTTATGTATGTATGTAATGTATGTAATGTATGTAATGGTATGTAATGTATGTAATGTATGTAATGTATGTAATGTATGTAATGTATGTAATGTATGTAATGTATGTAATGAATGTAATGTATGTATTAATGTATGTATGTATGTATTAATGTATGTATGTAATGTATGTATGTATGTATGTATGTATGTATGTATGTATGTATGTATGTAATGTATGTATGTATGTATGTATGTATGTATGTATGTATATGTATATATATGTATTATATTATATATTTAACATTATATACTATCGTATAGCTCTATGTGTATAATATATGCATATGTATTATATACTATATATACAATATATTATATACATATATATATATACACATACACTATTTGGAACCACTCGTGTTTAATCAAATAGCGGCTTGGAGGAGGCTGGCGCAACAGGATTTTCGTCGAGTCAAGATGGGATGACCGCTGCACGATGACCTTGGAACATCACTGTTCAATGCATGCCCAGCACCAGCAGAATTGAAACATCCAAGGTTTAGGGAATTGCGATTTAACGGTGTTCTAAGTTGTTTTGACCATGGAACATGTGGGTAAGTACGGATATGCCATTCTTGGAATGTATATATGAGGTTGTATCGGACATGCTAAGAATCAACATCTCATTTACAACCACGGTCTTATCGTTTTCTCCCCTCTTGGATAGTTTCACGCGCCTGGGATGATGATCCTTAGGTGACGAGACCGTCTCACCCATCATGGTTTATCTCAAAACGGAGTGCATCAACCTCCCCCCAATGGTGTGTAACCCATGAAAAAAATCATCAATGTGTGTGTGTGCCCCCATTGGTCCACCATGTTCAGATTGAGACTTCAAATTCTCACCTGCCTGGAGCGGATTCTTCCAGCGGCCCAGGTCAAGTTCTATGGCAGGTCCTGGAGCTAGCCCTTCTTACGATGATGGAAAACTTCAGCCAAGATCAGATCGGGCAAGTGGCCTGGGAAAAAGTGGAGGTGTTTTTGTTTCTGCTTTTCAGCGATTTTTAAAAAATAAATCAAATGTCAAGCCCGGATGAGACTTAGAAAAACTCACTATTCATTGGGCTTATGGGGAACACCCTCCAAATAGGGATAATAAGGATAAATCACTCTGAAAATTGGTAGCTGAATTTGTTAATCCTGGCTAAACCTTGCTGCACGGTTGCCCCCCCAATTACAACCTGGTTTCTAATCCCCATTAGCTATAGATAAATCCTAGTATATCCTGGTGTAGGTAGAAACCAACTTAGCTACCGTGGCCCCACCTTGCACCAACATTCATGCATCCATCATAAAATGCCATTAATCTCAATTTTTGTTGGCTTAAATCCCATTTCTCCTTGGTAGATGTTATACGTTCATGGGTCTATTCATATTCAGCGTAAGTTACTGAGGTGGAGGGCAAAATGCAGATCCTGCTCTCCATGGTCCCCTGCAGCAATGCCATTGCCTTGTTGCTGCAATTCATGGCCAAGTTCCCTCAGATCCAGCTCTGCTTCGTGGAGCCTCAGCTGGATTGAGGCTGCCTGAATGGCAATCTCACATAGCTATGGAAGATTGATTAAAATTGCCAGTTTGTATATGATGTGCCTATTAAAAATGATGATTTTCATCTATGTTAGGTTACCAGAGGATAGTGTTATTAGTTGGAAGTGCGGCCAAATCTCAAGATGGAATCCCAACATCAGTCTTACTTTTGGTATTGTCTTTGGGCCCACCTAATGCTCACAACTTTCAGGTTGTATTGCAGAGGAGTGGCAAGAGGTGGCTCAACATGTCATTTCAATTCATTTCAATTGTTTCCAGTCTGTACGGATTGTCAGTTCAACAAGAAATCGCAGGAAATCCAGAGTTATCAATTATAACATCAGTATTTTCATGTATTTTCAGACGTGTTCAGTCATTTGGGGATGGGTCAGAACCTATTTAGTACTACTACCATATGACTGTGGCAATAATCATCCATAAATTCCAGCTATGACTCAGGGGGCCCCCGGTCCCGTTGGGTTTTGACTTTCCCATCTTCCAGGAAATCCAGTTGAACACGGCAATGCTCTCCAACTACCTGAGCCAATGAGCAGCGGCCGAAGTCTCCCACCGAAAATCTGGAGACCCTCCGATGGTTTCAAGCCACAATCTTGAACGACCACAACAACAAGCAACAAGAATAACAAGAAGGATTCAACCAACTACAACCTCAAAAATCAATTAAAAATAAGTAAAAAAAACAAACAGATCAATGAACAAGACCAAAGACAGCACAAGTCATTCATATGAATCAGATGTTTTGATGCTGCTTTGTGGGCATGCTGCTATCCTTTTTTGGAATGGTCCTGCAGGTTTCACGTAGACGCCGCTCAGTTGGAGCTTGTGAAGAGCCGAAGAGACAATTTGCCCTGCAGCTGGGGGTTGTGGTGGTGAAGAAGAGCATCATTGGATTGGTTGAAGGGAAAATTTGCAGGAAAGCCCTATAATTGGTGGTAAAAACCATAGTTTCCTGTAGATTTTCCCATCAACCAATCCATTGAGAGCAACGATGATTGCAATCATCTAATCCATGCGATTTGGCATCATATCGATCCATGGTGCATGCAATGTGAACATCTCTGAATAGTTTAAACAATGGTTACAATAGTATTCATTGCGGTTATATACATAATATACCGTATATGCTGAACTTTCCGCACTTAACTATGGACATATATGGACATATGCATATGTCATCAAGTGAGTGTTTTCATTTTATATACTGTACGCTGTGTAATTACATATTTATTTGCACATCTGTGCATGTACATACATATATATATATATGTGTGTGTGTCTATATATGTATACATACACGTACGATATAATACATGTATATATGCATATATACACGTATTACACATATATATATATATATGCCTATATATGTACATAGCATTTGTATGTGTGTTTGTCTTTGTGCATCTGTGCAACTTCTACTGATGTAGTAGATCTCAAGATGCTGCCTGGTCCTGCATGGGATGCACAAGCGATTCTTCCGAATTGGTAAACCTGGACCCTGAACTGTAGGCGAATCTTAGGTGGTCCCTTCAAAAAAATATACTGCATGATACTGCATTTTGTCCAATATATATATATATAGGTATATATCAATATGATTCAATATGTAATATATACAGATATCTAGATGGGTGTATATCCCATGTCCACGTGGCTAAAGCCCCGTGAGCCCTCCCCAAAGCCAAATGGATTTAGCCGCGAAAGTTTGGATTTTTTACCCCATGCCAGCGGTATTTCTAGTTTCCTTGCTTCAGATGGATTCTCGATGAACAATACTTGGATCACTATCATTCATTATCACACTTTCACCTTGAGACCCTCCTATTGGTCAAACACGCTCGTGATCATGCTCGACCACTGAGGCTCGAAACTGCTGGAACGGCTGAAAAAAACAAAAGTGTTAGGGTGTGGTCGTGGAAAGCGTCGATTTGCTGAGCTTGTGTGGTTGTTTTTGGATTGTAAAGCGAGAAACATCAGGGCCATAGTTATGGAGTTGTGGCTAAGGATAATCTGCACATGAACATGTCCGTTATATGTGTTTAACTATATGGTTGGCTGGTTGTTTCAATAAACAAATGTCCATGTTCATCAGTCCAGCGGCTCGACCAACGATATTAGGGGCTGTCTGAAAATGGATAATGGGGTATATCTCCAGCAATATAGGGAGAATGATGATTAACCAATGGATTTATACCCTATTTTCAGACAAACCCATATGTTCTGAATTGTCCTATCTAACGTCTTGATCATAAATGTCATAGTTTGACATTCAACATGTTCGGATAGGATATTTGAAGGGTACGAAACGGCCCATGTTTGACCACCAGAGAATGTGGCAACTTTTGGTCGATGCTCAGAACTGGAACTATCCTCCACTGATGTTGCTTAAAACACATCATAAACGTGAGATACACATCCACCATAGACATCCATAGACCATAGTCAACCTATTTATGTTCACCTCTTAGCTAAGGATTGGGGGCATCACCTGGTATTGCTGTACTTCTTAGCAATTGGAGATTGTAGTGGATGGTCCCAATATTGGCAAGTAGGGAGACTTTGATGCCGTAGGAAGGCCTTTGTTTACTCTTTTGTTGTTGTTGGGGGGTTGGTTGTTGTTACATATGTATGCACAGAGTCTATGAGTATGCACGAGTATACTATGTATGTATGTATGTAGTTTATACTGATCTTACAATATTATTTATAATGTTATCTATTACATAATATACTTTCTCTATATATATATATACATATACATATAATGTGCATAATCTATGTATAGAATACATATATATATATATATTTATTGTTTGCACACATTCATATGTACAGACAGTGCATGTGTATGTCACACATGCAAGTTGGCGATCATAGCTGACTCCGCCGCAGGTGCTTGATCTGAAATAGGGCTATGAGTTTTTTTTTGTCTGTGGATTTGCTGCAATGATCTTTTAAATCAAAGCTCCTTGTTAGAGAAAGCCATGTTTCAGATGTTTGAAAAGCAGTGATGTAAAGAAGAATCGAACCCATTTGAGAATGAATTGAAGAATCATGAGCATGATCAAACACAGTGATTGTGAATTACCATCACTAAACAACATAAAGTAAGCATCATCCAAAAACTGACAGATGTCGAAACTAGCCTCTCTGTTTCACCCAACGTGGCGCAGCCCGCCCGCGGCTCCCCAGAAATGCCAGGGCGCGCAAGGTAAAAATTTTTCACGCCATGTGAAAAGAAGTAATTCCCCCCAAGGTCCATCTGGGTGTGTTTCTTCCACGTTTTGTTTGCTTCTTTGCGTGACTATTCTCTAGTTGTTGCATTTTTTCCACTCCTTTCGCTCACAGGCCTGACCTCATACATTGCTCACCCCCGTTGTTCCGGTGCGCATCGTGGACAGAGGAAGAGCCATCAATTATTCATCAATTCCTTTGGTTTCAAGGAGATGTTCTGCATGAACCTAATATTGGCAGGTTGCCCTTGTTGCTGCGGTTTAGTCGACTTGGGTCAGGTTTATATGGGTCATATAGTTTAGTGAGCGATCAAAAGAAGGAGGAGTAGTAAAGTGAGCCAACTTCAGGATACTAGTAGCTGTTTTGTTTGCCTGGTATTTTTGTTCCTGGAATATTGAGGGTGTAGCCTAGCGAAGAGTGTAGAGTTCCAGTTGCCAGCCAATTGTTACAACCATAAGACCCGGCATCGGGGGCCGCGCTACTGCGCCGTTCAAGGCGGGCGTGCAACGGCGTTTCGGCTGCACCGCGTGCGGAAAAAAAGTTGGTTCAACAGATTCGTCCAATCTCTGTGGGAATGGTATGGGCCAAGCCCTTGAGTACAAGGAACATGTCCTTTGTAGCAGCCCCAAAATAGAAACATACGGACTGGGAATGATGAGATACAATCTGGTAAAATCAGTTTAAGGCTTGGGGATCCTAAACAACTCAACGATGTAGAACATTTGCGTTGAGAGACATAGAGAGATGGGTCCAAAAACATCATGACGCATATCATCATTCCAAAATCGAACCACCTTTCCAAGCCTTGTCCAGTTTTTTATCCTGTGAATAGCAGTATGCAGTGTCTCTGCAACAGGGCAATGTTTGACAATTTTTCACATCAACTTTCACATAGCCGTTTGTTCTCCGCAAATGTTTGATTCCATCCAATCCAAATGTGGTGATTTCCAACCGTATCTCGGCCTGTCTGGAAATTGAGTATACCATAGTATACCATCAATTCACCTGGATTAGTATCATTTACCCGATGAAATAGCCATGTTTGGCGCACCCCAGCTACCCTGCACACGGCGCTATGTAGGATTGCGCACGCCTGCACGATCTAGATCGATCTAGATGATTGTCATACCCAGTTACCCAGAATAGGCATTTCGTTTCTTTGCTCCGTTCAGAGTTTTCCATTGGCAACAGGGCTGTGATGGTGAGGGCCCTTGAGTTTGCGTATGGTTCGTAAAGAGGCCGCAACGACACCACCGTAAAGGATGGTTAGTTGAGGACAAACTTCCCTTCCCCAAACGCCAAGGGTGAACAGTAATTACACCAGTCGTGTTCGCCGCAAAGCTCAACAACTCCGAATGCAGTAAGCACAGCGTCCTGACGTTGGAGGTTCTTGTGAGAGTAACCCACAAGTGCTTGAACATGTTGCGCATAGTTCGACTGGGTGTTCTGTGTGCATTGCCAGGGGGTCAGCCCACTGTAAGCCGTTTGGTCAAAGGGCCTTAATTCAATCTTGCGAAGTACAATGATTCTGGGGGTTTCCATAAATAGGAGATCCCCAAAACGGATTATAGTGGAAAATCCTATTAAGAGGGATGATTTGGGGGTTACCCCCATTTTGGGACACCTCCATATCGTTCAAATGTCATTCATTTTCCCTGGTATTTTGGTTGGAGAATGATTTTGAAAGCGCCAACTTTGACAAAGCCTGAGCAAAAATCAGCCCAGTGGTGTCAACTGCCATGGCCTTTTTCTGACTTTTAGAGAAATGGCCAGCGGCTCAGCAGATCGAGGACATCTGTTGCGATATCCCTTGGCCATGAGCATTTGGTGAGTTGTTCAGGTCCTAAGACTTGAAAGTTTGAATTTGTTGAATCAACGTTGAATAGGGGCATGGATGGGCATGGTTTTTTTTTGGGATGAATGCTGATGCAGAAAGCGTAACGCAACCGTTGCAACCGGGCTGCGGTTGCACCATGTTAAACCCTTCTGGAAGAGGGGTTCTGGCTGCCTCCAAAAGAAGAGCCAACAGGAATGTGGCACAGCGCCAGCCCACGGATTTTCGCTCCATTTGTTTTACCTTACAGTCCCTCTTGGGCCTCTTGGGGGGATAATGACCCCAACGGCTAGACTCTAACAAATAATCAATATTACCATATATTACCATCTCCAAACATGTTGCCAGAATTTCGCTAAGTGGTTAGTGTTAAGGGGCTATAAACCCACAAAAACAAACAAAACTTGCGGCAAATTGTGGCAACATCTAAGTACCATTCTTGTAGCCAGACCCAAAAAGATAGAAAAATATGGAGATGCAATTTTCCCACTGAAATAGGGGAGAAAAAGTATACAACTGTAATTCCCCCTCCTGAAATAGTGATGAATGATTGTTCTATCGTTATTGGGCTTACTTGTCCATTCTTCAACTTGTGCAGCCAGAAATCCAGTCTTCACCTCAGGCTTTTGCAGCGCCTGCTGCGCTCGGTTTGGCTGCTACTTCGCACCTGGGACCCATCCAGTAGATTCCATCAGCGGATTCGTGACTTGAATTAATTTGGGTTCGCCTCAACAAATGAGATAGATGTTGGTAGAATTCAAAGCTAAAATCGCCTTTCCATCTTTTTCGCTCTCTTTTTGGGGGTTACTATAGATAGATCGCGACCGCCAGCAGTCAGAAAGGGAGTTGAAGTTGAGTACCATTAGACCCAACAAAACAAGGCCCCCCTCTGAAGACTCGTCTGAGTAGGTGCCCAGCGCCAATGGGACAAAGGTGGGAACTTGGTATGGGCCAGACTTTGGGGACCTAAAGATGCTGATAGCTCTTCATTTTAGTAGGTCCCTCATCATTACTATTACTTGGTGTATCTTGGTGTCACTATCATGATGTTGGAAAAGTGTGTCTAAATGTGTCATTGTTTGTTATTTTGTTACTCTCATCTTTCTGATTATCATCATTGTCACTAGAACTATCATTGTCAGGATCATTTGGGCTAGTTGGCTACCCTCCCGAATTGCAAATTCAGATCTGGAAAACACACTATAAGACTATTTGGACTGTTCGTGTCACTGTCCAGATCGGAATCCGTGTTGTTCTGTTAGTGTACACTATGTTGACCAGACGGGAAACCGTGTTGTCCTCTTAGTTTGCACTATGTTGACCTCAACATTTCCCATTATTATCATTATTTTCCGTTATTACACAATCTCTTCCAGATTTTCCAATGTTTTACATTTAGTGAACCCTGATGTTCCGTATTTTCCCATGATTTTGGTTGTTTCGGTCGTTTATGACCGGCTTGCATGGATTCCAGGCTCACGGTGGCTGCCCGGCGGCCCAAGAGATCAAGTAAATGGGACTGACTCGAAATGACTATGGCCGACATCCGTGGAGAGATGATCTCTATCGATCTATCCGAATCTATCCATCTGTCGATCGATCGGATCTATTTGATCGGATTTGTCTGCTCTATCTGTTGATCTATCAGAATCTGTTGATCTATCTAGCTGTCGATCTGCAGATCGATCTGTCTAGCTGTCTATCTGTGGATGCGTCGATCTGTCTAGCTGTCCATTTGTCTATCTGTCTATCCATCGTTCAATCCATCCATTCGTCTATCCATTCGTCTATCCACGTATCCACATATCCATGTATCCATGTATCCATGTATCCACCCATGCATACATTGCATCACATCACATCACATCACCTCAACACATCACATCACATCACATCACATCACATCGTTACTTACGTCCATATTGTGCACGGATTGGTTTGTTATTTGTGTTTGCCTAGTTCCCACTTGCCAATGTCATGATTATCCATTAGATTTTCATATTTTTCCACCAAGCATGTATAGTCTTACATTGTTTTACATATTTTTACATAGTTATACATAGATATGTTTGTCCATCTATTTATGCATTTGCGTACTTACTTACTTGCTTGCTTGCTTGCTTGCTTGCTTGCTTGCTTGCTTGCTTACTTACTTACTTACACATATATATATATAATTATCTATATATATATATTGCAAATATAAAGGCATATTAATACTTACTTGCCTCATTATGTATATTTTGAATATATATATATATATATGCGCATGCATAATTATGTATGCATATATTTATGTATTAAATTTGTGGTATTTGGTATGAATTTGATGCGGAAATACACATATAAATCGATCTCCCTCATAAACATCCCTTTCTAGAGACCCACAATGCATTGGATCCAGTACCATAGTTCTTGCCTGGGCCCACGACTGGCAAAATAAAAGTACCGCTTGGTTTGAAACACTTCAAGGGTCGTTTGAATGTAGGTATATATATACCCAAATTACAACATAAACTTGAAATTATCCTGCCAATTATGGCTATTCGACGATGAAATGTGGCTGACCCGTGGATAGGATGGAAGATGTGTTCCCCTTTTGTTTAATCGAAAAAACACAACATCATTTTTCCACATCGAGGCAGTCGATCGGGTGTCAAAGCGCCTCGCCAGGCCGATTGGAGAAGATCCGAAATATCTCTGGGCTATCCATATTCATCATATTCCATATTGAAGGGGAGCTAAGGACCAAGGAGCTACAATCAGAGTTTCCCAAGCATATGATCAGCATATGATAGATTGGTAAAGATTCAAATCCGAAGCTTCAGGTTGAACGTGGACCACGAGTGCAAGATGCTTGGTTCATTACACAATGTGATACCCTCTAGTAAGGTACCCTGGCCAGCTGGAAAATCTCAACTCTTAAAGGCTAGACATCTTTACAATCATATGAGAGAAAAAACACATGCGAAAATAATCGTTGAATCAAATTACTGAAGCGATTAGATTATTTTCCCTATAACCAAGCAATCATTATTATTATATATATATATATTAATCAAATAGTACATATAATATGTTCACTCACCAGGATCGCAAACCATGTTAAATTACTGAAGGCTAAATACGCCAGGCCTGGAGTGGCCAATGAGGGAGACCCCACAGCAGACGTTGCGGAACGAGGAGAAGCCTCGGAGAAGCCTCGGAGAATCCTGGGGTGTCTGCACACTTTGGTCACTTGGGGTGCAGACACATGTTGAATGTTTCTCCTTTACCCATTGAAGGGAGAATTTGCTAGAAGCCATGGTTCTGGTCTCTCCATTGTTGTTTTCTCATCATTTTTCGACTTGTGGGTCATCCTATATGATTTTACATCATCTATCATATGGTTGGGCAACTCTTAGTAGCTCCTTAGCTCCCCATGGCAGGAGCTGGCTCGGCAGGCGGCTCAGCAGCGCGGTGTCTTTTTGTGGATAAACATCACATCTGTAGTATCGGTTGGAGATTATATCCCCCTTTTGGTTGGATGATGTTCAAAAAAATTAGGACATTTACCAAGCCGCTAGCCCTTCTTTTGTCGCTTTCGCGATGGTCTTTGGATTTCATTCCGCTCTAGCTGTATCGGCTTTTGGCCGATGTTTTGCTGACAGATATGGCGGTCGAAGGGCGATTTTCATAGGGAAAAGTGCGCATCAAGTTTGGGGTTCCCTGATTTTGGGCCCACATGTTTCCATTCTTTGTGTGATAAAAGTTCATGGGAATTCTGGTGAACATGTTGATACAGCAAGAAGGCGAATAGAACTCAGAAAGTTCTGGAATGCTTTGGTTGTTTTGGCATATCACTGTGGTGAGCTTTTTTTTCAAGGTTCACTTTTCCCGGTGCCTTAATGACAATCTTTGTTGGGCTTGTCACCCATGGGCATGCCAGCCCAAAACTCCGGCGATTTCTACCTGTCTCAAAGTGATACATATTCACCAAGAATAGAGTCAAACATATTGGACCCCCAAATGGATTGTTACAACGGCTGAATACCCTTATGGTTTCGACCCATCGAAGCCATTGTCGGCTCGCGGGAGGTGTTTCACACAGAATGATCAGGTTCACTTAGGATTTCCCAAAACAACGAAAATCATAACCCCACACCACACAGACGTCGACATACTTGGACTGAGTTTACATAATGTCATGCAAGTTTTCTGTGTCATGATACCTTGGGATACCTTGGGTAGGATACTTGATTAATGTTCAACCACGCAAGAAGCTGGTGACTGAAAATTGTTTGGTTTTGCAGGGGCCCATCTACTTGTGGCTCAACACGCATACCACCATTCGGTCCAAATCGTGGTAGAGAAAACGCATTGATTGGCCAAGCCATCACAATGCAGCAGCACCTGGGCAAAAACCGAGCTTTGATCCATGGAAATCAGGAAGTCATTAACGAACAACGGTGATATCATGGGGATACACTGGGTATAGATATTTATCGGTGTGAAAACGCCAACTAGATGGGGTTCTCAGACGTTTCAATCATTTTCCACAGTAATTTTATGAACAGACTCGGAATTCATTTGGGGTAGGCATCGCAGGTCCGTAGGCATGCCCTGATTTGAGGGCTTTGAACATCAATGCATCATCCACCTAATGCCTGATTGATAACCCTGGAAAGTCCCCCAAGTGCCCAATAACAATTATATTAGGAAATCCATGGAAATCCCCTGAGTGGGCTTCTCCCACAGATTGTATGTGTACATAGACCCTCCAAGTATGGTAAAAAGATGTAAAAAGTACTAAAAGTATGGTGTAAGACACCATTTTCAAGGATTTGTATATGTGTATGTATCCCTACAGATCCATATGCTTCATGAGAAGGTACTTACCCCCCCGAGATAAACCCTCAGAAGGTACTGTACTTGGATTCATAGGAATTGATAATGATTGTGGTCATCAAGAAGTTATCCTCATGCAAACTAAGATAGACAGGGAAAATCTACAATGACCGTAACTGAGAAAGCCATGGATTGCCGTAGCTATGTTAGTTTGCAATCCAGTTACTCATCGGGATTATCCTCCAAGTACTTCTTCCCTGAGCCACACCATTCCCAGGACGACAAGCACTGCCACTGATGTGCCTTTGAAAAGTTGGGTGTCAGGTTGGGCGATTTTTCTGGGAGTGTGTTGTGCCGTTGTGTCCAAAATCACTGTAAATCACGGGAAAATCATGTAGAAGGCATGCATAACCTGGGAAAACATGGAAGATATTGAATAATACAATAGAAAATTATGTCGCCACCTGGTATATGACAAAAGTGAAATTTTCCGGGTTTACACTAGCTGATTGGAAGGTTATTAAATGCCAGATGTTGAAGTTGCCTTAATCCGGAAACAACCAAACCGTATACGCTTGGTTTGTTGTTGGGTGTACCACATGAATGGGAAACAAAATCTGGCTAATGAGTTTCAAAAGTGTTTTGGTGTGTGTCGTGTATCCTACCTGGGATGATCGCGGTTGACTGGATCACTTTGTTGGTATTTGCAGTAGTGGTTCTTCCCCATGATTCACCAGCATTCACCACCAGAGTCTCACATAGATATGTCATCCTCAATGCAGGGCATACAAACACACACTGCTGTGTTTTTGAATGAGTTGGAGCTGTGTAAGGATGTCAAAGCCGTCGCCTTGTGTTCCTGAGTAGGCCTCATTGGCCAAGTGGTTGATGAGGAAAGTAGAACTTCTGGTCGCCTTATGCCTAAGCGCCTTCAGGTCAAGGTATGTCGATCATGAATTCGTGAATGAAAGGTCACGAAACGGAAATGTCTCACTCGTCCAAAAACAAATGAATCCCAAAATAGGCACTTGCAAGACGGACGAAATGATCTCATGCAAATCGAAAGAAGC
>BGPT01000813.1:114946-165446 GCA_003297045.1 Symbiodinium sp. clade C Y103 | reverse complement strand
ACTGAGCGTCCCCAGTTGCTTCCCCTTCAGTGACATAGCTTCGTTGGGCAAGGTAGTCACTGAAGGCCTTGCCCCCCTGCTTTAGCAAGACAAGACTGCTTGAAATAGCAGTTTACACACACACACGCACACACGCACACACCTGTTGTTTTTCCATGTATACCATTTACATACAGATGCACAAGCGAGTGTATGCACTTATAAGATCTTATAAATATATTATGCTTCATTTGGCTTCTACATATACATACGTATAAAACACACGTGCACAAACAGACCTGTAAGGCCCAAATATTTTTCACATGACAGTCGCTCTTCATCAGCCATGCATTGGTCAATGCTTTCCCCTTTTGTCGCATGCACATCCGATACGCTTCAGCGAATCTGAGATTAAAAGCACATGAGCAAAGATTGGCTTGGATCGCAAAGGACTTGTCATTGTAGGCCCTTCTTATCCAACCTGCTGCCATTTTCTGGATTTGTCGGATATATCCATTGTATGCCGTTTATTTTTTGGTTGACTCGTTAATTCCTTGGATAAAGCCATATTGCCAACCCACTTACCTAAAATTCTTTCTCACTTTGCAGCCAGCCGGACTGCTGAGGCATCGGAAAAGGCGCCGCCAGACTGGGAGATTCTTGGGATGGATTGAAAGCACCAGCGACATATTATGAATATTGATTAATCATGTTGCGACTCTTGCTACACCACATACATATGTTTGTCTATTGCAGAGCAGCGGCTGCAAATGTAGGGCTGAAACACCTGTACTATTGTACTGCAGCGGCCCTTGTGGATCTCGCGACAGGGAAAGGGCAAAGAAAGCCCACGTCCTGTGATGTATGTGTCTTGGATGAGTCGGGTGAAGCCATAGGTCTCCTTAACCAACGGTTGGTAGTGATAAAGGACTAAAGCGTCCTCACCAGAAATGAGGATTAGGAGGGATCCCAGAAATTGTCAACGGCAAATTTTGGAATTATAGCAATTTGCCCGGACATTGTCCTACCTGGAATGGTATGTACACATATATGCATATACATATTATAATATACATATTGCAATTACAATATATATATATATAATTATGTATATACTTATTATATGTAACTATATATATATATAAGTATATATATATATATAATGTATATATATATATAATGATGATCTCAATTGACTTCAGATGCATGTAGAATCATTGTATGGTTTTTTGCAGCTCGAAACCACCACTGCCTTTGGTCACCTTGCGGCCGGGTTCCAATGTGAATTTCAGGGACCCCGTTGCGGCTTCAGAAATCCGAGGTGATTACCATGGTGCTGGTACTTCCTAGCGCCATTCTAGGCGCAGGGCCAGGGCGGGTGAAACCACCTAGTGAAAGGGGACCGGCCTCTCATTGGTCGGGCCTTAGTTCAGGCTACTTGAGCTACGTCGAGGGCACGGCCTGTGCGGGGAAACGTGACGACTGCAAGCGAGAATGCTTCGAGCAGCTTCGCTGCAAAAATCAGATGGGATCAGTTCGAACTGATGTGGATCAGTTCCATCCGTTGATATATAATCAGTAGAATGGTTTGGATCTATATTCGTCCACCTGAATGGTAATGGATGCTCTGAATCCAGTTGGCCCGTATTTGAATTGCAACCCCTCGTCACTAGGAGATCTTGGGACAGTAGCACCAAGCCCAGCAGCTTGCCTTTGGTTCACAACGCAGCAGAACTGTCAGAAGTCCCTGCTCAATCCTGCTCACCAGAGGTGGTGCCCCCCAAGTTACAAGTACTTATTTGGTTAAGCTTCAAACCTAAACTACCTTAGCTGGCGACGGGGCACCACCTTGCAGGAGCTATGAGAATGCAGATCGACAATTTCAGTCGCAAATGCCCCATGGCTCGAGGCAATCAGTCACCGTTGTGCCTGGATGGGATGGTGAAGTCATATGAAGTCCGTAAAGGGACCGTGTTTTTCGCCGTGTTTCAGGAGGTCCTTGGAGTTGATGTTCCCGAAGGGCAACGGTAGTTGCTGGTGCTATGCGATGTTTTGACGAGAATCCAAAACCGTCCTTTCACGGGAATCCACTTTTTAAAAGGCCTCAAGATATACAGGAAGCAGGAGTTCCGATCAGTATAGGAAAGATGTTCCTCAGATGCTATTCGGGGTCCTCCATCCACTGAGGAAAGGTGAAATGGAATGCTATGTGAATTGCGACAGCGAATTGGTGAGGTGATTTGGCCGGATCTGGCCGCCGAAACCTGCGCGGAGCAGGTTTCAAATACATTGACAATACACAACTGGCCAAAACGAGAAGAAACGTTGCAATCTAAGAAGAGTAGATACATTGTATTGCACAATCCTGTTGCACAATTTGTATTGCATCTCATGGCCGTATCATTCGCTGGATTGGTTTAAGGGAAAATGTTAACCGGAAACCTCTAGTCATTTGATGGGAAAATCCATGGTTTCCAGTAAATTTTCCCATTAACCAATCCATTGAATCAGTCCGTCGCCACGTTGTGAACCGCTGTCCTTAAGCGCCCGTCAGGTGTTCGGCGGTGTCCACCAACTTGACCTTCGGGGCCATTTTCTTGGCTGCAGGCAGCGCAGCGCTTTTGGCGGAAAGCGCCAAGGTGAATGGGGTAAAACCATGGGAAAATGGCTAATTTTGGATCATTTTCCCATTAAAACCTCCATTTATAGGGGATTGTCCATGGCTATGTAAAGAACCAGATGGTAAAACCTCTATTTTGGAGGAATCAACAGCAAGTTTTTGCAAATACTATTTTTAACATATGGTGATAGGGTGTTAGGTTTTGACCAATAGTCACTTGCATCATGATACGCATACATCCATAAATTGTGCTAACCTCAAATTGGAGGTAAAAGTACCATTTACGGATCCATGTGGTGAGTTGCCCCTCAGTAGATTGTCGCTTTTTGTCACCATTTTTAGCCCTTCCAACTCTATAGCCAAAGTTGTGATCGGAAGTTGAAATGGCAATTCAATGGACAACATCATATAGAAAACCCAGTGCAACGGGGCGTTCACTGAGTCGCTGGGCTGTCGTCGGTACTTAGAGCCAGGGTTGAATAAACCTCAGCTGATTGATTAGTGGGGTCCCCCAAGTAGTGCTCAAATTATGTTAAAGTGGGTACCAGCCAGTCAAGAATTAACCACGCGTTTATTGCACCAACCAGTAGATTGCAGCTAATTGATGATGCAGATGAATAGGCTTTAGAAAGCTTAAAGGCTCTTTGCGGATTGCTGTCCACTTAATCTTCATGGTATGATCATGTTTTGCAATATGTCTGTAAACAAAGCATCCAGATAGCTTGTCCCCATGGAAGTCTAAGGGCAACCCACCCAAAAAGGTACCCCCAAATCGCGCCTTGCTAAAGGATGCTAAAGCCACATTAAGGGGTGTGTTAGTATGTTTCAAAGTTATTTACATTATTTACCACCATCAACCTATATACATGGTTAGGGGTTTCTTAAGCGGTGGGCGAGCTCTTTCAAAACCACCAGTTGCAGAAATTGATACTGTAGTTATAGAGGGTTATCCTACCCAATCTACCATTTTCGGTGGGATTATCACAAACCCATGAGCTTGGAACCCCATGAAAACCAACCGCTACAATGCGGTGCCCCCATGCAGTTCAAGGTTGTTCTATACACCCCGTTAAGTAGAGTTGTTTTATCACCGTAAACCCTAGTTGTATCAGTTGTAAAACAACTTGGCTAACGAACTGGGGCACCACCTTGTGTTGTGCGGGAAGGTTCCCTCAGATTTACCTGGCGCTAGGTGTCTTGGTGGCCTTCTGCATCAACGTTGTCATTCCAGTCCCGTGGTGCATGGTTGGCTCGTGGCTTCAGCGTTGAAACTGTGGGGAAACCGTATTTTTTGGGCGCTTCCTGGCATGGGGGACCCTGAAATCATCCAAAATGGGACACGTTCAATGGAGAAGGGAATGCGGTCTGATGTGGTTTGGGGATACTTTTGTTTTTGAGAAAAACCATTGAGGTTAATAGGTTCTGTTTTGGCCATGCGTGGGAAAATATATCATGTCATGCCTGACTAACCTTAAATGACACTTTTTGACCGAGGGCCCTCAGTATAGATTCGCCATGAAAAATCCCAGGTTTGCTTGGGGTTAGGGGCTCTTTTCCGCAAGGCAAGAAGACACCAGGCATTTGAACACAGTTTCCATATCCAAGCCTGATTCTCGGTTACCACTAGTAGGTATTAGTAGGTGGGAACTAGCTGAACCAACAGTCACGACCTCTTCGGCGAGGTCATTGGAATTGGGGCAACTATCTCCAGATGGCCGAACTTTTTGGGCTGGTGAATTACTAGAATTTATCCAGATGCTTGGTGGTTTCAGCTAAAGATATATCTACCTTAAACCCTAGTTCTAGCATCTTACCGCACGCCCGAAAAAGAGAGAAAAACTAAAGTCCCATAAAGTCCCACCAAAATAGTGGTATGAGTGGTACGTATAAACATGACCATGTTCCGTATGTTCTTTGTTTTGGTTCCTTTTTGTGTTGCTTATCTTCACCAACTTTGCTAACGACCTGGGCACGGGCAAGTTCCAACGGTTCCCCGGCAGCACATCATCGGCTACGACGAGTCGGACGACAAGAGGGTCTTCGACGTCCGAGCCGCGTACATCGAGCCCTTTCCAAATGAGCTTTGGCGCTTGGGGCATTCCATGCTGAGGCCAAACAAATTTAAACTGTTAAAATTGGGATTTTTTAGGGGGATTTGATCCAACTATAGGGACAGACATACACTTCGAACTTCGAACATGTATTTTTCCAAATGTAAAACGTAGAACATCCCAAAATAGGAAGTTTATTTAATCATTAGGAGATACGCTGTGGCAATGACCACCTAACAGTTTGCGAACTGGAAAAAACACACCATTTAAACAATAAATCATGGAACCAAACGGGTTGCAGTTGCGTTTTTGATATGGCAAAATGTTAAATTACCACAGGCGATCTCAACAAGCAACAAGCTCTTGGCTTATGGTGTCGATATGCAACACATGCAAAGACATGAAAGATGGTGTTCATACTTTCAATGTGTAGACATGTTTTTTCATAATGATTTTGTTTGCAGCATGTTGTTCGGGCAAGCGTGTGCTATATACATGTAGGAAGATGTAGACATCAACATTGTTCAGCGATATTCATGCCTGTTTGCGCCTGCGCTGGTGTTTCTGCATTGTGGGCACAGGCCATTCCCAATGGATCAACACCACATGGATGAAACCGTTTGTGTCACATTCCAAGCTGCCAACCAGATGGACCACGCCGATGCCCACATCACTCAGGAAGAGCAACAACGGAAGAAGGAAAAGAACAGGTCGGCAGAATGGTTCCGGAGTCTAAGTCCCAAGCATCTCAGTCAGAATGGTGTTTGAAATCTTATTCATTAAATCAGATGAAGGAAAATTGGGTTGTTAGTGACCAGGAGCATCAGGATATGTCCGGTTCCCTGTGCAGTAAATGGTCCGCAGGAGTATTGTGTGTCCACTGGGTTCCCTTCATGCGCTTCCTGTAGATGAAGATTGTTTGGGTGAATCTTGCATACATGAAAGTGTCAGATACCATCCCCACAACTCACACAGTTCTCTGAGAATTGCCAATTTTTGGAGGAAAGCAGTCTTCAGTTTGGTCTTCCAAATCTCTATGCCTGGCAGGGTCTATGTCAGTTGCTGTCCCAGCCAATGGTCCCCCAGTCATGGCTCTTCCTGCATACCAGCTGAAGGGAAAATCCATCCATTGGCTTGTTCGGTTTTGGTCTTTATATGTTTACATACGATTTTTTACATCATGTTTAACCGTTTAACTAACTGAAGCGCCTCTCTTTTGGGTGCTGAGAGGCAAGATCCTTTCCTGCCCAAACGCCAATTTTCAACCCTGCAGGCGCCGCTGGTTCTGGCAAGACAAATATCAACCACCTGATGTGGTGGAAGTGGCTCCTTGGTGCCTGGTGAAACTCGCTGCACCGAAAACCCGTGGATGGATGGAAAGCTATGGATGGGACACCCCAAATCACCTGATGTTTGGGTGGTGAATTGTTGTAATTCAGCCAATTGTTTGGAAAGAATATGTTGGCGAAGAGTTTGTATCACATTCTTTCTTCCATAGACCAGCACTGCTAGGACGGAAATGGATCAAGGCTATTGATCTATTGATTTGTGAGGTGGTCGCTGCATGTGCCAGCTCATCACATGACATGAAGCATGTGTGTTCTATCTGAACAGATATCTAGTGCACTCACTTCACATAGGCGAGTGGTCAACTGGGCTACTTTTCCGTCACTGAGGAGCCTGTCGGGTATGTTTCTATGATCAGGCAAAGGTTAACCTGTTGTACGGGCTACCTGGGATGTTTTCGAAAAACCACCTGCTCACACTGCGTAAGGAACTGGATTACAACCTAAAATGCTCTGGAGATTTACATGTTGGCATCTTTCAGCTAATACATATGTTCATATTTATATCTATTTCTCTCTATAGTTCTCTATACACATATACATGTGCACACACACACACATATTATATATATATACTGCATATCTATGTATATGTATGTATATGTAATCATGTATATTATACATATGATTGTAGGCATGCCGCACCCTCCTACCGATGACGCCACATGCCTTTAATGATCCCCCCGATGAGGTTTGCGTTGTCGCTCGGCACAATGAAACCCACAAGGTGGTGTTCCATAGTCATAATTGGCTAAGTTGGTGAACATAACTCCAACAGTAGGGTTTATCATAGATATATTATGATATATTCATAGAATTCTATAGGTACTATGGTTGATAAAGCAACTTATAACTTGGGCACCACCTTGCAGGGTTCTTGTGGGAAACCAGGTGTGAAAGCAGAAGAGGAACCATTCAGTGTTCCACGCGTAGCGTCACCCGTTGGATTGGGAGTGTAACAACGATGAAAGTCACCGAAGTGATATCAATGATAGATGATGTTCACATTAAACAAAAACATGTCCTGGAGTGTTTGCAATTTGTTCCATCTTTGTCCAGTTGATTGAGTCGGGAGAAGATCTGACTTTACCAGTTGTTCGGACGAGTTGGAGGAACCCGTATGATGCCACTGGGGATTGTCTTGCTAAGAAGTGTCTGACGACCGATTGTGGTACTGGCCCCATGGTGTTTCTAAATAGTGCCATGTCTTCTTCTCCTGAATTTAATACCTTGCCATTTTGCGTTGGTGTCCCCTACCCTCCGGCAATCAAACGTGGCTTGCTGGACAATTCCATAGAATTCCCCATGATTTTCTCATTCAAACCTTCGTTTGGTTAGAGGATTGTCCAAGAAAGCCGAGCCTGTTTTTTCTTGCTTCAAATCCGGGAAAAAAACTGAGTGGTTTACCCAAAACCAAGGAATGCAGCCACAAATCCTTGTTGGATGCCAAGTGGTCCCTTGGTCCCAGCGATGTGGATCCATGGAAGCAAAGAATCAACAATTGGGGGAATACCCGGTACAGTAAATGATGATTTAATGGGACTTAGGGATTTAATGGGGAAATCTGGGAATGAATTTAGGTTGGCCGGGCAATCCCCACACGGTTTATGGCGGTTTTTTGTCGCTGCGAGTTTACCATCAAACCATCCGTTTGGAGTTGACAGTTTTGACTTCGATAAAACCACTGGGAGGAATCGTTGAAGCAGATAAGTTTCATACGTAAGTCGTTACAACCCCTCCAAACATCTCCAAACTACGTACTACTACTCAGTTGCTACTCACCCGATGTTTTTTTGATTTTTTGGTAACCTTCCGTGTTTTTTTTGGGAGGGCGAACTCCTGGGTTTCAACTCCTGGCCAGTTCCCCCATCGCTTGCGAGTTGACCTGGCCAAGTTTTGATGAGGAAAAGGGGTATGTTCCGAGGGTACCCTCTGGTAGTTTAACATAGCTATTGAACATTGCCATTTACGGCTGATTTACCATGATTTATATACCCATGAAAAATGGTTATTTTCCATAGCTATATGTTAGTTTACCAGAGGGTGGTTCCATTATAAGAACAGTGCTTTGGGATGACTTGTCTACTTCAACAGCGGCGGGAAGCTAAGTGGGATCACGGACTTGGCAATGTATGAATGGCGAAACTGCCATGAGGCTCATTTCATAAGTCTCAATTACCAAGGTTCCATTGTTGCTCCACTTTTCCAATTTGTGTGTGTTGTGTGACAAAGTGACCAAGAGTTGTTTTTTAAAACATACTACATGTTCCATTTCCTGTCTTGTGAACTCGTAGGTTCCACATCCACATGTCCAACGTTTCCCCGGAAACGTTGGCACCACCCGCCGAGGTTGAAAGCAAAGAAAGGCAGAGTTGGCTGGGCTGCTTGCAGGTGGTAGCATGAAGCAAATGAAACACGCAAACATGTAACATGTATATATTAAAACACGTTATATCAATATGAGTATATAATGTATATATATATATATGGGTGTGTGTGGGTGTGTGCCAAATGCCAGACAAGGGACACTATGTCTTCGACATGTACAAAGATATGCGCAGGCAGAGGTTGCCTGTGTGTGTGTGTTTCAATATGCTTGGTGGACACTTAGCATGGTTCCAGTTTCAATCAGTTTCACCTCAAGAGCCAAAGAGACAACTTCTCGACAAAGCGTTACTCCTCACTGCTTGGATTCGTTGCGATAGTTTTTTTTCCGATTCTGTTCAAATCTTTCTTGTCGACTTCTACTGGGGACTATGATGATCATCATTTTAATATATCTTAATTTGGAGCGACCTAGACTAGATATTCAAAATGGTGGTAGCATTTTGTTGAAGGACCACAATACTTGGTTGTTGAGGTGAAGAGGTCATTCTTTGAAGAGGGGGTCAATTATCTTGAGCAAGACGCATCAGTTGCTTACATTCCAAAACATGATGCTTATATCATTTGCCACTATACCAGAAACAATGGGACCGGGTTTAGAAACGCATAGATGTATACACACCAGTTTCTTAATTTTCATGTAAGATACCTTTTTACAGGAACTGCTTCTTTCTATGATGACAAGGATCGAACACGGCAACAGTAGTGACACGTCCTGCTGGGAGGATCATCCCACCTGGTAACTGGTTAAGAACATTTAATAAGCGTCTTCATAACTCAATTAGATCAATGGGATAACCCCACGGAATTCGGACTTGCAACTAGCGCCAAAAAAAACACCTCCAATTTCTGGTATGATCTTATCCCATTCATATCTAGAACACCATGATATTCCACAAAAATATCCTCGCAGGCGGCATGGACTCCGCCCTTTGCGTCCGCTGCCGTACCATCATTGCTGGCGTAGCATAGTTAGCGCAGTGGGGATGCCAGGGATGGCCGGGGAAAGCGATGTTGACGTGTTCCTTTTTGTTAGGGGTGTATATATGTAGTTATATGTGTATACATGTATAATCATATGTATACATACACATTTGCATAAACGTGTATATAATAATGAATATGAACATGTGTACATACATATATATATATATTATGTGCAAGTAATGAACTAGTGTGCTTAGTCTATCATCATGAATATCATGAATAATAGGAGTGGGGGTTTCGGGATGTTTCGGGGAGAAGATCCATCGCCAGGTTTCTTTGTTGTTGCCGGTGCCTGTAGATGGAGTTCCTGTACCCCTAATTTGGGATACCAGGTGGTGTCCCGTAGTTATGAGTTGCTATATAACCCCATCGAAGTGTAGATTTTTCCATGAGAACCCCAGTCAACCTAGTTCTAACATGTTCTAAAATGTTATAAAATGTTATAAAATGTTATAAAATGTTATAAAATGTTATAAACCAACTTGGCTGTTTCCGCACATCATAGTGCAAAACCCAGGTCTCAGCTGCATAGCACAGTGTTGGTGAGGTGAAACAGTGATTATCTTGTAGCAACCGCCTAGAAAAAATTGAGCAGTAGAGATATAGTAAATTCCTACTATGACTGAAATTATGTTTTATCTTGTTCTTTGGGGATCCCCAATTCATTGCAGTATGTTGCAGCGGCTGTTTGCTTTGTTTCCTGGTCTCCAGAACATCTCAGCAGAAACCTTTTAAAGACAGCGGATGGCAGTGGCATGTACACGACTAATCTGAAACTCTAATGTCAACCACGGATTAATTGCCATGATTTATTAATTGTGAACGGTACCCCAAAATAGGGATAACTTGCTTTTAAAATGTTGAAATGGTACCCCTCGCCCCGATTAAGCAGCCCCAATCAAACAGCCCAGAGGTTTATTAATCCAGAGTTGGCACTACCATAAGATGCATCCACAATCCACAGATGTACGGTGACATGACATGTGTTCAGACAAGATATGGGTATGGCTCAAAATTGGGGCACCTATGGACCCCCGTACTGTAGTTGGATGTTGGTGATTACTTTTGTTGAACCATCCATTTTGCGGTCTTATTATCTAATACCCTCTGGTAATTTAACAAAGCTATGGAAAACACCAACTTTTGAGAGAATCATCTAGAAATTGCCATGTTCGATGATCGAGGACTATGTTAAATTACCAGAGGATAAGATGCTCTTTTCAGACGTTTTGACCTCATGGCCATTTTACAAGAAGCCCGGGTCAACGATGGGTTGGACCCCGAAAAGCGCCAGGAAACTCATCGAAAAGCTCATGAGTAGACCGCTGCCCCGCAGAAGTTTCACGACGGACCGCTGGAGAAAAATGAAAAAGTGCACGGACATAGGGTACGTACGTACTGTAGTTCTACACCCGCATCTAACTCGCAGCAGCATCATCATCATCATGATCAAGATCATCATGATGTTTGATTCTTTTGGCAATGGGTTGACTGTGTTAGACTTGCGTTGCTCCTTACCCATGCTATCATAGTTGCTGTCACTGCACTAAGGACTCCAAAAGGCCTCGTCCGCGCGTGGGTTTTTTCGCTGATCATGTGGCATGTCTTCCAAAACGTGGTGGCAAAGACAACAAATGACAAAAATGCATCGGGAAAAAAGAAACAGAAAAACACAAAAACATGAAAAAGCAACACTCAACATATGGATGGATTGAAAAACAATAATTCATAATAATTCATCATTACCTACTCATACTTTCCTGAGATATCCGTCCTCATTCTCTGGCATGCGTTTCCTGACTCCCACGCATGTCAGGCGCTTAGTGGTGCTTGGCGCATCTGGAGGTGGGATGAGATGTTGACTGAACTGAGGTGCACCTATCGGATGGTTTACTTATTTAGATAAGATACCATTCATGGTGGATAGTGATGCAGACACACATATAAGTCACGCATATATTAGTGTATTTTAACATATATATATATTTATTATATATATATATAATACAATATTATATCATATGCATAGATGCCGTGTAGAATCCATTAGATACGTTTTTTTGATCCATGGAGAGCCACAGATGCCTTGCGCAGTGTCTCCAAGTTGTGCCAGGCTCCGGCTGCGCGGTGGTGGAGGCCCCGGCTGAGCAGCAGGCTTTAGGAATTGGCTTTGCTTAAGTTAAGATTCGATGCTTTAAGTCCGGTCTTGTTGAACTTAATTCCATTTAATTCCTACACTTGTTTATCTAACTCAAAGTAAGGGTTTTGTCTCCTACTTCAGATATTTTGTTTCCAGTGATGCATGATTTTTGGTATTTTTTTTCGGCATCGGGGAATCCTCTACCCTATTTCTTTTGGAGAAACTGTCGGTACCTCCCTGGAACAGTAAATGGGTGGCCTTGCAAGTGGTGGTGCCAAGCCCCCGCCGGGTTTCAGGTTCCATGGCTATCAGGGAAGGACAGGTACGATATGGAAATCTAACATAGCTCAGATATAGATGACCCGTTGGAAGATGATTTACTGAAGTTTTTCCCTATTGGAAAAACAGAAAAATGTTGGATTGCCTGAGGCCAAGTGAACAAGTTGAACCATGAGCAGCAAGGGGACTACCGCGGTGGTCGCACCCTACTGCTCTTCACCAAAAACGACAAGTTGAACCATGATGAACGATGATGAACACACAAAATGTGATGAAGTTCATTCGTTTTCCGCAATTTTTTCACCAACCTGTGACAATTTCCAGTGAGGCTGCCCTCCAGAAGAATTTCTACGTTTGCGCCTATGCGCGGTCGCTGGTCGGAAAAGGGGCCATGGTTGCCGCACTGGAAAGCTGGAGAATTTCATGATTTTGTAGTGTTGAGTGTCATTCTAGTCGTCTACGGTAGAAAAAGGGTGATATTTACATGCATGCGCGATTTTGCAACTTTCTTTCGGTTCCTACATATTAGGAAATCCATGGATGTTCAGATGCATACTACCAGAGCATCTACAGCTGCGGTGTTTTTTGGCGTGGCCCAGCAATTTAGACTCCTTCCACTTTCCACAATGTTTCCACTAGCAAATCATTTGCTCAATATGGAATCTTGACATCAAAAATGGCCACCCCAGCAAAGAACAGCGGATTGCTATATCATATGCATCCGTCCATCTAGACATCCACATCCATCCACCCATCCAACCACCCATCCAATCCATCCGTATTTCTTCATGTATGTGACTATGTACATCATATATGCATATATATATATATATGTATGTGTGTATAAGTATAGATCTGTGTATATATATATATATATATACACACATACACATGCAGTTACATACATGATGTGCGTGTGTGTGTGTGTGCCCCAATTTGCTGATGAGCCACACATGGCACATCTCCAAAATGAGCCACGCCCGTTGGCTCCCAGGAATCGGGAACGCCTGAGCACTGCGCTGCTTGGATGGAGCATGATGAAGCCAACAAGAACATGGACTTTTCTGGAGAAACATTGATGACGGATATTTTTTGCGGGGCATTCTATAACTGGTCACTTAATCAATAGAATATTAGTTATCTAAGATGTGTTAACAAGTTATCCTTGGACAATGGTTGGGATGAGGAACCTGACAGATACTTGCGGCATGTTGAGCAGCAGAAACATGCAACCAGGATAAGAACCTCAGAACGACCCTCACATGATGCTTCGCAGGGGAATCTCCCCAAGCATGACAAGTAGATGGGTCCGATCCTGACCCAACTCCCATCCCCAGACTGCTGTGAAAAAGATGGCATCGCCAAGATTGATGGTAAGACCTTTCATCATGGGGCATAAGAAGGCATTATCATCTCCAGAAAAACTCAGAACTGATTGGTGGTTGATATATGTGTCTATTTGCCATTCAAAATGTCCAACACATGGGATGATGATCTGCATGGACTATCCCATATTTTTTTCGTGGGATGACTCAACCACCAAGCAGAGAATGGGGAGCCCAGCTGCACGGATCGAGGTTGGGGAGTCTGATGGGACATGAGTCCTTGGAGGTTGGGGTTCCCAGCTCAAGTTCCACAAGGGGGGGGTTAGCAACCAATGGGGGATGGACCACTTCAACCACTTCAATATGTGGGAAGTGTCAACCCCGGATCTTGCTGAACCTTGGTTTGGTATATAATTAGGGGGATACAATAATTTGCTAGTAAAATGCACCCCCCAATTCAACCGCCCATGAGCGTTCATGACTCCGGGTTGACAAGTTGACTACTGCTTTTACTTGAATTTGGAAGATCTTTTCAAGCGTACGGGACTATTCCGATCCTACCTTTTTGATCTTTTTGGATGATTATCAGAGCTGACTGTTTTTCTAGACGGATTGAGTGTGGCCACCAACCAGTGTTTCATATGATTCAGATATTAGATCATGGAATCAGTGTTTCCGAGATGCGGAGGGATTCGGTATGACGTGGACTATTTTCAACCAATTGTTTCGTGGAATTTGCGTTGTGTAAGCCTTACATAGGCCTCCTGAAACATAGCTTGGGGACTGTTGAGGAATCAAACATCTACATGGAACATCGCTCAATGGAAATGATTTTGTAGAAAATTTGCACTGAAAATGACTTGCCAGATGTTCATTCTGGAAGGTCCATGAGTTACCCTTCGGTAATTCAACATGGCTACGGAAAATGACCATCAGGTTCGTCGATGGTTTACCTATTATTGAAAAAGGTGATTCTCCATAGCAAACTGTCACCAGAAATTTCAGTTCCATAATTTACAGAGCCAAGAATGAGAACTCTGATAACTCATCAAAAATCCATGGGTTTCATCAGTTTCATCTCTTGTTGCTGGTTGGTTTCCCCAGGTTTTTCCGCCCTGGCCAGGTTCATGAAGCCGACGTCTCCGATTCCGCGGCGTTATTGGAAGCCTTCCAAGGTGCACAGGCGAAGCCGGGCTGTGAAAATCCCCGAACTAATTTGCAGGTTGCAAGGGTGGGAAAATCATCTACAAATTTCTAGGTTTCCTAGGGAGGGGTCAAAACATACTATATTATATATATATATATACATATTATGATCATATTTGAGGGAAGAAGCATGCATCCATTAACCAGCTAATTTAGAGTACCTAGGGTACCCGGGTTTTGACCCAGAACCAAATGGACCTGGAGGATTTGGGGGTTTGGAACCATGGAATGCGGGTGTTGAAATATTGGACGGATGGGATTCATGAGGTAAATCCAATAATGAACTATGGGTTAAATATGTTTTTCTTAAAATGGTGGATTTGCATGATTTGGGTGTACCCCCATTTTAGGAAACTGCCAAATGGCACAGTAGTACGCTTCAGCAACAGAACTCCAACTTTTGTTGACGACAAACTCGAACTGACTGGCGACTGCGAAGATGGCAGCGCATTTTTGTCTTTGGGATGAGTCTCTGCCAATCTCTGCACGACTGGGATATCTTGTTATGCACCCCCTGACTAGTTGAGTTGCGGGGTCCATTTAGTAGCCATCTATTTTTGTAGATGGTGTAATTTTACATCAGTCTTATGTTTTTCTTGGAGGTTACTATACACCAACAGCATCCAACACTTGAATGATTTGATCACGTACTCGACCCTGCACGGGGCCCGGCCCTCTTTGGGCAGCGGCAGGCCGTCATTTGTACTGTTGGCCCTCGGCCCGAAACAGCGTTGCCAGCTGAGTGAGGCTCACCTCCGCAGAAACATCGGGGTTCCCAAACAGAACTGGCTAGTACCCTCTGGTAAACTAACAGTTTGCTATGGAAAATCAGGAAAATCAACAATAAATTGTCCATTTTCAATAGCAAACTCTTAGTTTACTGGAGGGTAACCTCAGTGATCGCAAGTCCCCAGTGGGGTTACCCGATGCATCGACAAAAACTACGAGCTGTGGGATGATCCAAGAGGGCAATGCTGCGATGGAGTGGAGGATACCAGGTACTAAAGCCGGATTTCCTCGATGAGTTTTCTTACGCAGCTTAGGTTATTGAAGAGTGTTTCTTCATGCATCATCGATATCATTATAGATGCTTTATGGTGCTTTTGAATTTCACATCATGAATATCATGAATCACTCTTTTCTTAATGTTTATTCATGACTTTTCCCTATGCCAAAGACCTCAACAGAATTCAACAGATATCTTGTGCCAGGGAAACAAAATGCTGAGGCCTGGCCCTTTGGCGATTGCTTTGCCCCAGCTGGTGGGATCTCCTAGGGACGGAAAAAGCGGCAGTTACATCTATAGACACGATATTTCATGGATATTAATTGTATATAAGTTATATAAGATCCAAAATGATCCAAATATTTGTTTGGATATGTTTAAGCCTGAAAGTCAAATCTGACTCATTTTATCCGCCAGTTTGTAGAATCCACAAATAACACAGGGGCAAAATGAGTCATTGGGATTTCTGGTCATATTTCAACAGCAGTTTGTCCCTGGCTGGGTTGTATCATCGGGATTTCACCAATGATCAGTTATGGCTGTGTCTGAAATGGAAAAAAAACTTCCGAAAATTACAATTCTGATAGATTCAATGGGGAAAATGAGGGTACGATGTGTTTTTTCCCGGGCCTCATGATCAGGCAAACCCTCCTATATGGTTGTTTCAGATATGTTTGATTGTGCAAGCACATCTTCAGCGGGTGGAGCCACCAACCACTATCCCAACATTTCTGGTCATTGGTAGTTTTGAATGGCGAAAATAAATGGGGTTGGGGTTGCTGGAAGCTACAAAAACATTCCACAATTGTGGATTGTACATATGGAGGTGTCCTAAAATGGTGGTACCCCCAACAAGAAACCAAGTCATTGGACCATTTTAGAATTGAAACATATTGAAAATTTGAAACCTATGGTTTTGGGATCCCCCAGTTTAAGAAACTTCCATATATTAATATGGCTCAAGTTGCAGCCACCAAGGTCAGTTCTGCTACCCTAGATATGGTGTTGTTCGGGCCAGTTTAGGGGGGTCCTCTTGGCCGGTTGATGGTTGATGGTGAAGGTCATGGGGAAATTTGAAATGCTGGGAATTGAAGTGATTTGAACATCTTGAAAATGGGATGTAAGCCTCGGTTGCATGGGATTTAAAGCTGATGTCAACTATTTACACATAAATGCTGTGCTGGTTGGCTGATAGTTATGTAGTTGTCGGGGTGAAACAGCCGGCCGGTGTTATCAGGTTTTCGCAGGCTGCTCCGAGATGGAACAAGATGGGTTGCCAGTCAAATTCACTTCATGGTGTCATATGTTCAATCCAGTTACTATTCAGCAATTTAACGCATCAATGAAAATCACATATATGTATATATATATATATTTATTTATGTATTTATATATATATATTTATATTTATATATATATATATTTATATATATATTTATGTATTTATTTATATATATAGAGAGAGAGGTCAATCATTATCCAGTTGTTGCCAATAGAAGTCGGTATTTTCTATTCTATTGCCATGTTAAATTGGCAGAGGGTATGACAGATTTCTTTGATTGTTGACCCACAGATCTTGGTCTTCAGAAACCACCCAGTTTGGTGCTCAAAACCATGCCTTGTTTGTTGTACCAGTCCTTACTTGCTTGAATATCTATCAAAAAAAAGCCTTGCAACCACAATTGGATCTGCTTAAGTCATTTTCAAGCATATGTGCCGATATATGTGTACAAGTTATAATATACTATATTAATATTATATTTAGATAATGTCTAAATAAATATGTATATATATATGTATATATATATATATATGTATGTATATATATATATATATATGTATATATGTATATATAAAACGCTATGTATAGATTATGTAATTGATTGAGGGCACTCTGAGAACTCATCTTAGCCACTTGCTGAGGTGGCGGCTTGCAGGAAGTGCCAAGTGGAGCGTTTGATTGTACAGGTGCGCCACAGGTGAAACCGAAATGTGGAACATGGACATGCGGATTGAAATATCACCAGCCTTGGATGGCTAGTTTAATCCGTGAGTTTTCGTTGCCATGAAAATATCTACTACTGGTAGCCACCTCAAAATCCTATTTTTTGTAGGGTATCTAAGATTGGCAATGGAAAAAAGCATAAATAAGCCGATTTGTCTTATTTCTCGAAGGTGGACAAATGGAACATGGCAACAACATACGCAAATTCCACGGCGCCGTTGGAACAACGTCGACCCAGGGTTGTGCATTGGCTGCAGTGCCTGGAGAATGGCCTGGCTCTTGGCGACTCAGCTTGGGGTAATCCACACTAGTTCATGCCATCCCTGCATATAAAACAATATGAAATACCAAAGAAAAGGGAATAGATCCAAGACTAACAGGGTCTAAATATGGTGTTTAAAACTTTATTCAATATTTAGGGGCAATATTGAATAAACAGCAAGAAACCATGAGTTCCTATAGAATCGAGGGATGGGATTGTTGTACCAAAAAGGTGGTCTTCGTTTTTGCCTCTACATGGTCCGTCAGCATAGAATTCCTACCTGAAAACCAACCTGGACCCAGTCAAAAATTGAATATGGAAGATCACGATTTCCAACGGAAAAAAAAACATGAAACGATGAGAAGTTCCACTTTTGAAATTTATTGTTAGTGTCCCTTTTCATCCTATTGGGAATAGATCCACATTTTTCACCACCCGAAAATCGCCCAATTTTCGCCAGGTGGGGCCTCTTCACTCCTGCACGTTTGGCCCGGGCGGTGGTGAGGCTGGGGGAAGTGGGCAGCACGTTTCGCCAGCTGAACGGCTAGTGACTAGTGCGTGATCTTTCTTGAGTCCTGATAGTAACCCTCAAAAAGATAGAATATTAACAACTTAATTAAGTGTTGATAAGTAATTTATCATAATTTATGACTCTTTCAGTGGGACTTGACTTTTCCATTTTCCGGGCTGCTATAATCTTTGCCCCGTGTTGACTCCTAAATGGTGCCCAATTCGCAAATCGCACGTGCCACTTAAATGGGGGGCATCGAAGATTGACCATGTAATTACACCACATATGGGAAGTTTAAGGAAGATGATATATGACAATATTGGATAAGCTGGAAATACTAAAAAAAACAACCCCCCCACAAGGAGATAGTTGTAGTAGAGTAGTGTAGAATATAACCAACATTTCTAGGTATAGCGACTGGATGGGCCGTTTAGTAATTCCCGCAAAAAGAAGGCCTTTTCTATGGGATGTATCGGTTGCAAAAAGCGTACGTCTTCACAGGGTAGATCTAAAATGTGCAATGACTTCGGGGATGCCTTAGATTTTGCAATTTTTATATGTTGATAAACCATGATATTTTAATTTTTGGGCGACCATTTTTGGACAATACCCAGATGATACAGAGCAACATCACTGGGCGTTCGGCCGACGAATTCTTCAGTGTGTTCTGGGATAGGTTTGTGAGGCCACAATGACTGATCATGTAAAGTATGAACTCGTCCATTTTTGGAATCCAACAATTTCGACCTACTTCAATAGATCCTAGGAATAACCAACCTGCATAAGGGGTTCAGCAGCAGCAGTGAAGCAGAATTGCCTGCATTGCCTGTTGCTCAAATAATGTGGGTTTGCTAGTCGAATTCCTGATTTTCGTGTGTTGCATCTCCATGCTTGTTTGCGAGGTCCCAAGAATTTCCCCTACTCAAATGGCTGTCTTTTCAGTCCCCAACCTGGACCCTCTACAGTGGCAGTGCCAGGTGGCAGAACAGTTCCAATGCCATAGATGATGCGGAAAAGGTGATGCAGTGAGCGATCAAAAATGGTGGTTCAAAGGAGGACTGTTTGGTTGAATTTAAAGCTCCATTGAACCTAGAAATTTGGTAGGAGAATAAGATTGTGCTGGCTGGGGGGTGTGATAGGAGTTTTTACGGAATATCAACGGACTATTGAATTAGGATGGTATGAATCATGAATGGGATGTGAATGGAATAAAGGATGAGAGCCTCTGCTAGTTTAGCATAGACATGGAAAATGGCAATGTTTCATATGTACATAATCTACAAATGGGTCATTTTACATTGGCAACATATGACATGGCTGGTGTTGATAGCCTTGTTTGTTTCTCAGGGGTGTTGTGGTCTCCTTACGGCGAGGTACTTGTACCATGAGGCCAAAGACTTAAAGTGGGCCTCTTGGCCAAGAGGCAGCGGCGCTCGTGCAGCATGAGGACTGCCAAATTATATGGTCTTAAAAAAAAAACGGGTTAAGAAATTGTATTGAACCACGGTGTTAACCCTCCGGAAATCAAACGTGGCAATGGAAAATGGCCTATTCACAGCTGATTTTCCCTGCTATAAACCTCCAGTTAGTTCGTGGATGTCCCATAGCTATACATTTGAATTACCGGAGAGTGACCCTCAGACCTGCCACGAAACTCGTGGCCATGCCGAGGTAGTGGCTCGGCCCGTGTGGCTGGAGGACTGATAAGCTGGAAAGGCGGTGAGTTTTGATGTGCCTTAAGCGATTGAGGCGAATATGACAACCCCCCAAAGAATGAATTCTGCGATGCCCTCTGGTAAACTAACATAGCTATGGAAAATCACCATTTTTAATGGGTAAATCCACTATAAATGGCCATTTTCAATAGCTATGTTAGTTCACCAGAGGGTAGGTGTTTGAGTTTAAGTTTTAATGATATTCATGATTTGAACATATTTGGAGGGCAGTGATTTCATGAGACAGTGGAGACCGTCTCAAGACTTGGTTTCAACCAGTGCGCACGATGACGGTCGGTGACATGTACGTTAATTCAATTAGATCAATTAAAACTTACAGTAGCCCACCCAAAAAGATAGAAACGTCGATTATCACTATTCTAAGTCAAGGGTTTTACTTTTCTATCTGGGAATTGCTATCATCAATCACAGGAGGGCGAAGCCTTGGGAGAAGTCGTGGCCAACTTGGATCCCTTTACCGCCAGCACCTTGAGGTGGAACCCACCAGGACACACGGACGTTGTGTCCCCTATGAAAAGCGGGGTTATCCATGGTTTTCCCATGAATCTAACTGGGTTACAACTATGGTTATTTTATATATATATATATATATGCATACTATACTATATATATATATATATGTATGTATATATATATATATACGTTTTTTATGGATGTATTTTACATTCTATATATTATAACTATTAACTATATATTATGAACCACTTATTCAAAGAAACACATCTCCAATTTCACCAGAAATTGATGGTACAAGTCAGTTAAAACCATCCCCAATTGAAGGTACAATTGGATCCCCCAAGAACGAACCGTGCCCAACGAGCGTTTTCTTCAGAGATGGGTGAGGTGTCTCGATGGCAGGTATGCAGATCTGGCCGAATGGTTATTATGCCAAGTTGACAGCCGCGGGAGCCAGTTGCCACCAGTTGCCACTTGTGGGTCACGGGGTGCACATATACCTGGGTACCCCAAGTAACGCAGGATTCCATTGGTTACCCTACAGTATGTGACTTCCAACTGATTACAAACCTGCTAGAAGAAACCTATGATATCCATTGCCATGAAGTGAGTGGTTCTGTCCAAATGCCCACTGCACACAGATCACGTCCCAGTCTTGTTCAACGTCACATCACATCACATTTGTTTGTTTTGATAGATCTTTGGTTGGGATTGAAACCAACCACTCACCATGTGGTGTACCTCAGTTTCAAAGTGTGCCTCCTTGAAACATTCGTGTTGTTTCCATCATTTTGGTGATTTCCATCAAGGGGATACCCCAAAATGGACGGTTTCGAATGGAAAATCTGTTGAACTGCCAAGCTGTCTTTGGCTCGCCTGATGCTGAACTCCCAGATAGGGCGATGGAGAGAGAAATAGATGATTTAGGGGTGCCCCCATTTATGGAAACCTCCATTTGAACATACTTAACTCAACATCTCTCACTCTTTCTTGTCCCTGTTGTCCGTATTTGAGGTGATGTCTATGTGAAGAAAATGCCGCGGCTCAAGTACGGGCCTGTGCAGTGCGCAGTGGGATATGGCCAGACACAAGATATCAATGTGTATATAACCATCAAAATCTAGGGGTGGTGAATGTTAATCTATATGTTGGGATTGAATTGGTGTTTGACCAAGAAATCAATTATTCCCCACCTGCCAGGTGAGGGTTACTAGATTTTAACAAAGCTACGCGGGGGGTGGACATCCTCCACTTCCTCCCGCTTCCTCCCGCCTCCTCCTCCCGCCTCCTCCTCGTCAGCTCCAGATCGAAGCACTGCCGGACTCCATCTGCCAGCTCCAGATCCCAGTGGGCACTGCCGGACCTCAACAGCGAGGTCCAGATCCTAGTGGGCACTGCCGGACCTCAACCGCGAGCCCCAGATCCCAAACCTCAACGGCGAGCTCCCGATCCCAGTGGGCAACGCCGGACCTCAACCGCGAGCTCCAGATCCCAGTGGGCACCGCCGGATCTCAACGGCGAGCTCCAGATCCCAGTGGGCACTGCCGGACCTCAAGGCCAGATAAAATGTCCGAATACATATCAGAAAGAATGTCAGGTAGAATGCCAGATAGAATGCCAGAAAGAATGCCAGAAAGAATGTCAGATAGAATGCCAGAAAGAATGCCAGATAGAATGGCAGATAGAATGCCAGATAGAATGCCAGATAGAATGCTAGATAGAATGTCAGAACATATGTCGGATAGAATGTCAGAGCATATGTCAGAGAAAATGTCAGATAGAATGCCAAGAGGAAGAGGAGGAGAGGACAACTCTGATGAAATCTAGAGACCGAATCTAGATTTCATCANGAGCATATGTCAGAGAAAATGTCAGATAGAATGCCAAGAGGAAGAGGAGGAGAGGACAACTCTGATGAAATCTAGAGACCGAATCTAGATTTCATCAGAGTTGTCCTCTCCTCCATTCTCCTCCTCTTCCCTGCCAGAAAGTTTTGCCAGAAAGAATGTCAAAATCTGTATCACACACATGGTGGGGATCACTCGAAGCCAAGTAATTTTAGTAGGGATAATAACAGGGTGGTAAATGATGAATCAATTTGATACAATCTTTTTGGGTCTGTCTGAGAATGAGATACACCCCCCAAATGGCAGTTTTAATGAAGACAACAATTGGATGTTGGGGGTATTTTCGAAATAGTCCCAATAGATGTTTGCTTCCATCCAACCCCACAAGATATCAAGAAAGCATTGGACCGACCGTCCCTGCTATTTATTTAGAATATATCGAATTGGATTGCCAGGTACCCAATTTAGAAAACGGTTGGTTGAAATAGTTTAATAATGAGAATAATTTGTGTTATTAACATATTGTATATATGTATTTTTTTATCTATGTATGATCAAGAGATATGTAGTCTATTTAAGTAATTGGAATTCTGATTATTTAAAGAATAGATTATTAGGAAGATATTACATCTTAAGAAAATATTAGAATCCGAGATATTAATTACAACATATATCCACATTATATCATATTCTGACACTGGCAAGAGACCCCAAACAATGAAGGGGATAGGAAATGAATATAGGAAATATAAGCAACAATGAAGGGGATAGGAAATGAATATAGGAAATATAAGCAACAATAGCTTTTAATTATTTTAAATAATTGATATTATATTTATCTTTCAGGACCTTATGTCAGGATTTGATAGCAAGATGTCTAAAAATATTATGAAATAATTTCAAAAAATTAATAACTATATGTTCACATGCTTAAAAAAATAAACTATGTATAATTTTGACATCGAATATATTAAAAGATTATAAATCAAAGTATATCAAAAAGTACTATACAAAAATATAGTCTATTATTTTTTGAAGAAAAAATTAGCCAGCAAACAAACAAATAGGCAAAGAAACAAATAGGCAGGCACAAGTAGGCGGGCAAGCAAGCAATCAGAAGGCAAGCAACAACTAGGCAATTAAAACAGGCAAACAAAAATAAATAAGCAATCAGGAAAATAACAACACCACGAATTAGTATTAATGTTATAATATAAAATTACAACATAGCCAAACACAAAAGCAGCTACCGAGCAGCAGCAACAAACGAGCAAACTCGCAATGCAGCCACTCGATAGCGCGCAATCTAGCAAATAACGATAGTAATAAACCGGCAAGCAAGCAAACAAGCAGGTAAACAAACATGCAGGTAAGCAAACAAGGTCAGGCGCAAAGAGGCGGACAATCAAGGAGGCAGGGGAAGGCAACAAGCCATCAAGGAAGTACGCAGGCAAGTAAGCAGGACCACCAGCAGATCAGACGGAAAAAGGAATCACATAAGCAATTAAAATACCGCTAGAAGCAGAAATTGCAAAAGCACCGCCACAGCAATTTAGCAGCAACAGCCGCAGCAACAAATTCGCAATAGGAAACTAGCAGCATAAGTAGTAGCGGCAGTAGCAGCAACAGCCGTAGCCTACGCTAATAATTGCGGGGATTGCGAAAATGTCGGGGATTGCGAAAATAAAATAAGGCTTGTAGGGATGCCCCAAACGAGGTCCAAACAAAATTTAATAACATTTAGATTAAATTTAAATCTAAACGAAATCTAAGGCTGATTAAAAATATCTACCCTAGGATCCTAGCAGAAGGTACAGCGGAACCGTTAGATAAGAACCGATTAAGAATTTTCCAGCCTATCCTGGGGTTCTTAAATGCTATAGGTAAAAAAAAATGTAAAAAATATGGGAATTATGAACGAGGGTACCCTCAAGTTTAACAGTTCTGAATGGGTTGGTTCTTAAGGGGTTTATATCTGAAATGCCTTAGCAATTCTTCTAGCATTCAGTATAAAAATATTATAAATGGTGCCTCCAGCCAGCAGCAAAGAGTGGAAGAAGAGGAGGACGACAACAACGCAGGAAGGGTTGGACCTGGTGTGGAGTTGGTTGAGTTTTTTTTAGGGCTCGAAAAGTTTCTTCAGGTACAACCATCCAAAATAGGGCGAAGGGCCAGACAATCCAGCATGCCAGGACTTGAAAGTTCATTTTGGATCATTTTGGCATGGTATTAGATTTAGAAAAGAGTTGGGTGGAAAAAGACTTTTTAAGGCTCGAAAAGTTTTTTCAGGTGCAGCCATCCAAAGTAGGGCTAAGGGCCAGACATTCCAGCATGCCAGGACTTGAAAGTTCATTTTGGCATGGTATTAGGTTCAGAAAAGAGTTGGGTGGAAAACAAGTTTTTAGGGCTCCAAAAGTTTTATCAGGTGCAGCCATCCAAAGTAGGGCTAAGGGCCAGACAATCCAGCATGCCAGGACTTGAAAATTCATTTTGGCATGGTATTCGGTTCAGAAAAGAGTTGGGTGGAAAAAGATTTTTTAAGGCTCGAAAAATTTCTTCAGGTGCAGCCATCCAAAATAGGGCTAAGGGCCAGACAATCCAGCATGCCAGGACTTGAAAGTTCATTTTGGCATGGTATTAGGTTCAGAAAANTTCAGGTGCAGCCATCCAAAATAGGGCTAAGGGCCAGACAATCCAGCATGCCAGGACTTGAAAGTTCATTTTGGCATGGTATTAGGTTCAGAAAAGAGTTGGGTGGAAAAAACTGTTTAAGGGCTCGAAAAGTTTCTTCAGGTGTAGCCATCCAAAAATAGGGCGAAGGGCCAGACAATCCAGCATGCCCGGGCTTGAAAGTTCATTTTGGCATGGTATTAGGTTCAGAAAAGAGTTGGGTGGAAAAAGACTTTTTAAGGCTCGAAAAGTTTCTTCAGGTGCAGCCATCCAAAGTAGGGCTAAGGGCCAGATAATCCAGCATGCCAGGACTTGAAAGTTCATTTTGGATCATTTTGGCATGGTATTAGATTTAAAAAAGAGTTGGGTGGAAAAAGACTTTTTAAGGCTCGAAAAGTTTCTTCAGGTGCAGCCATCCAAAGTAGGGCTAAGGGCCAGACAATCCAGCATGCCCGGACTTGAAAGTTCATTTTGGCATGGTATCAGGTTCAGAAAAGAGTTGGGTGAAAAAAATACTTTCTTCGAGTGATTCTCACCATGATATTTTATTTGGCATTTAGTGTGATACAGATTTTGACATCCTTTTTGGCAAAACTTTCTGGCAGGGAAGAGGAGGAGAATGGAGGAGAGGACAATTCTGATGAAATCTAGATTCGGTCTCTAGATTTCATCAGAGTTGTCCTCTCCTCCTCTTCCTCTTGGCATTCTATCTGACATTTTCTCTGACATATGCTCNTTCATCAGAGTTGTCCTCTCCTCCTCTTCCTCTTGGCATTCTATCTGACATTTTCTCTGACATATGCTCTGCCATTCTATCTGACATATGTTCTGACATATGTTCTGACATTCTTTCTGGCATTCTATCTGGCATTCTATCTGGCATTCTATCTGGCATTCTATCTGGCATTCTATCTGATATTCTTTCTGACATTCTATTTGACATTCTTTCTGGCATTCTTTCTGGCATCCTATCTGACATTCTATCTGGCATTCTATCTGGCATTCTATCTGGCATTCTATCTGACATTCTAGCTGGCATTCTATCTGGCATTCTATCTGACATTCTTTTTCCCATTCTTTCTGACATTTTTTCTGACGTTCTTTCTGGCATTCTATCTGACATTCTAGCTGGCATTCTATCTGGCATTCTATCTGACATTCTTTCTCACATTCTTTCTGACATTCTAGCTGGCATTCTATCTGGCATTCTATCTGACATTTATTCTTTCTGACATTTTTTCTGACGTTCTTTCTGGCATTCTATTTGGCATTCTATCTGGCATTCTATCTGACATTCTTTCTGACGTTCTTTCTGGCATTCTATCTGGCATTCTTTCTGGCAGTCAGTCTGGCATGTATACAGGTTGAAGTCCGGCAGTGCCCGCTGCGATCTGGAGCTCGCAGCTGAAGCCCGGCAGTGCCCACTGGGATCTGGAGCTCGCGGCTGAAGTCCGGCAGTGCCCACTGGGATCTGGAGCTTGCGGCTGAAGTCCGGCAGTACCCACTGGAATCTGGCAATCGCGATTGAAGTCCGGCAGTGCCCACTGGGATCTGGCAGTTGCGACCGAAGTCCGGCAAATGAGGTGCGGCAGCCCCCATTGCAATCTGGAGCTGGCAGATGAGGTCCGGCAGTGCCCGCTGCGATCTGGAAGGGCGACGGCCAGCTCTGATAAAATCTAAAAACCCTCACTTGGCAGGTGGGGAAAAGCTTTTTAGGGCTCGAATCCATCATAGGGCTAAGGGCCAGACAATCCAGCATGCCCGGACTTGAAAGTTCATGTTGGCATGGTATCAGGTTCAGAAAAGAGTTGGGCGGGAAAAAAAATTGTAGGGCTCGAAAAGTTTCCTGAGGTGCAGCCATCCATCATAGGGCTAAGGGCCAGACAATCCAGCATGCCAGGACTTGAAAGATCATTTTGTCATGGTTTTAGATAGCGCGAGAAGCCGGGGAAAAAAACTTTCGGGTCCTGAAAAGTTTTTTTGCGATTTGGCGGCCCGAAGCAAGGCAGCACAGGCAAGACAAGGCACGACATAGCTAACAAAAGCCAAGGCCAGCACTTTAGGCCAGGAAAGGCTCGGTGAGTCTGGCTAGTGACAAACCGTAACTACGTTTATCCTTGCTAACCGCTGGGGGGTTCAATTCCCACCCCCGCCGCCGGGTTACGCAGAAAAGTCGTGGTGTTGCAGCTAGCCAACCTTTCTTTTTGGAAAGCAACACAGAAGCTATATTAGCAACCACCTGGTATTCTAAGTCATTTCGGGGCGTGGCGCAGGACAGCAGGCCCACAAAACCTGCACACCTCGTCAGCGATTGTGAACTGGTAGGCTTACTTCCAGTCGCAGCACACCCATCACATCTCCCGACTTCGCTCGGATAGGTTCAGAAGGAAGCACCGATCAAAAGAAGGGGAAGAAGAGGCGCCCATCGGGACACAGAGGGGTCACCCAAAGCGTGGGAGAATTTGAATTGCCAGGACATTTGTTTTGAACCAGCTAATACAAACCATGGTTGGGAAACGGATATTTTTGTTGACGCTGAACCTGACATGCCTTGTTGCTGATTCCGAACTTTTCATGCTAGCCACGATGAAGTTTGCAACTCACTTGTCAAGCTTCCGGTTATATTTCCTTTTCTAGAGACAAGCTTCGACTCAGAAATTGTTTTCGCGCAGGACCAACAGGGTTCATTCTTTTTGGTGCATATTATTGTTTTTGCGCCTGGCGCCAGGCCTGTCTCCGGTGACACTATCTTCTTTAAGGCAGGGCCAGACCGGAAGGTTTGGGCCGGAAGGTTTTCAAGGATGTTTGAAACTGATGGTTTTGCAAGCTCAGGAATGGGATTTTGTTGGAAGGGCGCAGCCACTCTGGAGGTGGAAAGTTTGAACCGCATCTGATGAAAGCCCGCTGCCGTTTTAGCTTGCTTCGCGCTATTTTCTCCGCTTCCTTTTTTTGGCTTGGACAGAATGACCTGGCTGGTCGAAGTGACCTCCATGGGGAGGTTCCAAAGAGTTTGGGAAAAGACAGTGAATGGTTTTTAATTCAAGTCCAACATCAGGAAGAGAAGCAAAAGCAGAACAAACACACAAAGACTGAAACGCGCACGCGGTAGGAATCAGCACTTCCAGACAGACACTTGGCCCAGCACAGCCAGCGCTCCATGGTGCGAAGCTTTTCGGATATGTCCTTGGAGCGTAGCGTGTGCGTGGTGGCTTGGCACGTTTTTGAGAAGAGGTTGAGTCCGGACACTCGCTTGGCAACCTGTTTGGGTGCGTATACCCAATTGCATGGCTTTGCGCTGGACCACCTTGTTTTCCAACAGGGCCATGTTCTGATATCCCCGGCCAATTTGGTATCAGACTTGCAGGACCACAATGGAGTCTGCTGGATAGAAGCTTTGTGGCCAGTGGACATGAAAATAGAGGCAATATCCAAAGCTATACAGAGTCGCCTGCCTAACCAGCAGCATGTAAAGGAATTTTTCTATCGCAAGTCAGTTAATGGAAGGGTGCACCGCAAGACGGTGCAGGCGACGGCGTCTCTATCATTGAAGGAGGAGCAATTCAGGCAAATCTGGACAACGTACTTCTACGAGGATAGTGTCATTGTGGAGGAATTCCTTGCTTTGGCGTTGTCGTCTTTGCAATGCCTGCATATATCCTGATACTGACAAAGACGGAGTTCCCGAGTAGCAGGTCTTTGAAGAATCTTAAGGTTGGGGATCGAATGACGGTCCTGGATACAAAGGAAATCGAGGAAAATGGGATTGGGGCCCTTAAATCTCCTTAAAGGCTTTATTTTAATTATCGAATATTTTGGAGCGTTGTGCTTGGTACGGCTTTCTAGCTGGTGATTCGTGTTTATTTTAGGCGACGGGGGAATAACGGATACGCGCGGTTTTGTATTCGGGCTGTTTTGGCGACGTTATTTCTTGCTGTGTGGTTGTTGGACGCTTGAAACGTGATAATGCGCATAGATGAGCGATTGATGCGCGATGTTGTATTCCACTTGGTTGGCAAACGCGCTGGTTTTTGTAGGATGATATTTTTTTTGAAAGGTATCGTTTTAATAACATACTATGCTTATTTTTTTCATATATCCTTATAACCTTAATCTTTATTTTATCCCGGGGAACATTAAAAAAATAATCTATAATAATAAAAATCTAATTGATCCCCTCTTATGATGGTTATTTTGAGGGATTGGGGGGGGCATTTGAAATATAAAATAATAGTTTATTTTATCTAAATACATTTTTTATATTTTTATGCTATCCCTTCCCTATAGGCTATAGTTCAAATTTGAAAATTATTTTGATTTAGGACGGAAGGGAAAAATGATGAAAAATATAATATTTTAATTTGGATTTTCTAAATTATTTTTTTTTAATTTTTTTTTCTTATTTTTATTTATATAAAGCTTCTATTTACGCATATTTACACATCTTGAAAATTTTACATAAATATATATATATATATATTGGGGTCAGATAACCTGGGAGTTGCCGAAGGCCAAAAACAGAGAAAAACAAATTGGATGATCTGGGATTAGGTTATTTCTGTGTTGTTTTTTATTGAGACCTGAGATTAGCAGGTTTTTTTTTTTTTGGCTTGCGTCTGGCCCCGCAAGCAGATGACCTGGGACTAGGCCCTGCNATTGAGACCTGAGATTAGCAGGTTTTTTTTTTTTTGGCTTGCGTCTGGCCCCGCAAGCAGATGACCTGGGACTAGGCCCTGCAATCCCAGTGCTAGTCCTATGTCATGATCCTGCCTGACTTCAAAGTACCCGATTTTTTTCCTTTTTTTTTCCAACAAAATTTGGGTATAATTTGGGGTCACAAAATGATGATCTGGGAGTAGGTGCACAACATATATCAAAAAAAGGTATCTTGCACATGACTCAGGAGTTGTGAGATTTTGGTTTTTTCGCGCACACTGCTGTGTAGCAAAGCTCCTCCAAAAGTTTGATCTGGTTGTTCCAGATGTCAGCCTCGGCCTTGTCCTTATTGTTTTTCTTTACAGATTATATACAAAACTATCCATAACACAGAAAAAAATATGTTTGATCAAATTAGGAAATATCGTCCACCTTTCGGGGCTGGTCTACTTCAAACACAACGAGGGAACACAGCGGGGGCAGCACAACGGTGAGGCAAGCTCCAGGTGAGGGCAACTGAGGCAAGCAAGGGAGCACAACGGATATCCACAACGGGGAGATCACAACGGGGAGAACACAATGGGGAAAAATTGCAAAATGGTGGGTTCATGTAGGTTAATGGATATTGATTGTGTTTAATCTATTCCTTTTATAATATATATGTTGTTTAATTTGTTTCAAGATATTTTGAATATGCTTTGTATGTCCCTATGTATTTTTGTTCAAAGTGAAAAATGAAAAGATGCAAAAGTAAGATTTGAGATCACAAATTATTTCCAAAAATTGGTTTAAAACCTTCCATAATTCATTTTGAAGAGTTTTGTATATATTAGAAAGATTTTTTTGCATTTTTTTGGTGTCGAAAATCGAATTTTGAAGCTATAACACATACAAAACACATACAAAACACATACAAAACACATACAAAACATATACAAAACATATACAAAACACATGCAAAACACACCTAAAATCAACAAATACGATAGCTAAGAAATATTCAACGACCTCACCCTACTGCACGACCTCTGAACGGCTACTGACCGAGAGGTGAAGGACATCTATGACCCCCAGTCCCAAGTCACGTGAACCCTACTATGGTGAATGCCGGATGTTGAATTTCACGCAAGTCCTATATCATGNGAGAGGTGAAGGACATCTATGACCCCCAGTCCCAAGTCACGTGAACCCTACTATGGTGAATGCCGGATGTTGAATTTCACGCAAGTCCTATATCATGTAACCCCTGGATTTTTCCTATCTTTGAGAAGATACCTTCATAGGGCCTTTTTTGGCACCATCTTTGAGGTTCAGAAGGCTGATAACTTAGGACCCGAGAGAACCAAATGAGGGAACCTATGCAGTATAATGACATAGGACTTGCCGGAATTTGAGATTATTTTACAAGTCCTGAGTCACTAGTACTCAGTATATATGATTTGGGGGGATTTTTGGGTTCTGAAAATTGAAGATAAATGAATTTTTAAAAATATAGATTATATTTTTGAGATTTTAGTTACGGATTTGATGGATTAAATGGGAAATACAGTAACAATATAAGGCTGAAAATATAATATTATATTTGCAAAAAAGGGGTGTTGTGAGCGCTAAAAAAGCATTATTTTGGTGATATGTTTTGAATGTTATGTATTGTTTTTTTTGTATTCAGACCTTTGTAAGGAAGATGAAGCCCTTTGTAAGGAAAATGAATCACTTTGGGTATTTAAAATTTGTGAATTGCCTATAATTTGGGTTTTTGCCTGCTTCGATTGTCTTAAGAATTGCCTATATTATGGGCATTTGTCTGCCTTTTGTTTATTTCGATGATCACAAAACCAAAAAAACAAGAAAAATAAAAAAAACAAAAAAATCAAAGATTTGGCAATTACTCTGGTCTCTGGACTAGTTGTCAAATCTTTGGGTTTTTTGGTTCTTTTGGTTTTGGTATTTTGTAGTGTTGGATTAATGCAGATTAATCAAGATTAATCCTGAAAGATATGGCAATATAATATTTTCTTGTAATATAAAAATGCCATGTTTTTGTACATGTTGAAGGGCCTTGAGAACAATATTGCAATCTCAAAACACTTTTGTTGCAGAATTGTTGTACTCTTTGAAAAACATGTTGCATAATTGTGGTTACCCACTTTATTGAAGTAATATTATCATTTTCTTAAGCACTGTTATATCATCGATGGAATCTGCAGATTCATGCGCCACTTTCTTGGAGGGATGCTATACAAATTTGCCAAGAATCTCTTTATTTTTTTAAACTATATATATATATATTTTTTTTATTCTATGCATCTTCAAAGGAAGGCTTCCCTTGACTGACCAATATTTTGCACAATTTGCAATAATAGTGCAATTTCTTCAAGCAAATACTGCACTAGTTTGAAAGAGATATATTGCAAATATTTTTGCTACTGCACTCTTTGTGGAAACATGTAGCACTTGTTTACAGCAAACCTTTTGTTTTGCATTGTTTCAAGCAATATCCTGCTTTGTTTACAGAGATATTGCACCTTTTGAGGGACCTTCTGAAAATTATATTGCTTTCAAAACAAAATACCATTTCCATAGAATAGCTCTACCCTTTGAAAGGGCATATTGCAAAAATTGGTGCTGCATTTTTTTAAAAAATAAAATAGAACAATTATTATTTTCAATATTTTTTACATCATCAATGGAATCTATAGTAGGCTCTTGCTAGATTTTCTTACAGGAATGCTGCACACTTTACAAACAAGAATCTGCTCTTTCAAATGTAAAACACATGAATGTGCCATTTTATCGACAAAGGTTTTGCCAGGTTTGAAGGGCCCTTTGATAATAAATTTACATTTTTTTCAAAACCATGCTGTAATAATTTAAAAAAGGATCAATTTTGCAAAATAGCATGCTACATTTTCCTACAGGAAGGCTATGATTTCTGAATTGATTCATTATTTATATAGGAATATTCTCCCTGAAATTGGGAAATAATGCTACACATCTTTCAAAGAATGCCATATTTTTTGCAAAGGAATGTTGCATATATTGAGGAATAGTATTCTTTGTGCAAAGGAATTTTTCAAATGTTATTTGATAATTGAATTGTCCATCATTATTTATAAAGAAGATATTGCATGAATTGGTGCCTGTTTAAAATGCATTTTTTTTGAAATATTAACCCATCTTTCAAAGAAGATCACAATATTGTTTATAAATATTTTTCTTTCATTATTTATAGGGAATATATTGCATGAATTGGTGCATGGTTAAAATGCACATATTTTTGAAATATTACATATTTTTCAAATTGAAATGTTATATATCTTTCAAAAAAAATCATAATTTTTGCAAAGGGTTATTACATAGATTGAGGATTGGTGCTTTTTGTGCAAAGGCATTTTATAAGTGTTGTTTGATAATGAAAATTGTCCTTCATTATTTATAAAGAATATATTATATGAACTGGTGCCTATTTCCAATTTATAGTACGCATTTTTAAAAAAGAACTATTCCATATATTGAGGGAAATTCCTGTAGAGATGTAAAACCTATATATTCTGAAAATAATGTTGCACCCTTTGCAAAGGCCTTTTGCATTTGTTTGTTTTGTTATCTTTATCTATTATTTATGGTTGTTTTGGTTAAATCTATGTATCTATGTATGACCTGGGAGAGCTATTGAGAATGTACAATAGTTGTTTTTATTGCAGAAGTAACAATGTTTGGTTTTGGAAAGAAGAAGGTTTAGTATCTTTTTCAGAAATTAGATTCCAAAAATGTAAAAATTTGGCGCTCATAACCCCCCCCCTCCCTATATTTTTAGGTTTTATTCTCTTGTTTTGAATTTGATCCCTTATATATGACGATTTTTGGGATATTAGAATTTTGTGGGATAGTTGGTTTTTTTATTTTTTTAAGGTCCTTGGGGGGTCTGAGGGCTTCGAGATTTTTGTATGATAGGCATGGGATATCCGGGATATTTGGAAATTTGTACAGTAGTAAAATGATGACGGGTATGGGCCAAAATAAGAAATATTTGTGGAGGTATTTAAAGGTTATATTTGACGAATTCATGCGATGAATTTTTAAAGGATCGAAATTTGAAATCTGCAAAAATATGGCTGAGACCTCGGTAGAATGTCGCTTTTGATGTGTTTAAAATCAATTTTTTGTAGCGCTGAAAATCTAATTTATATTTACGTAACCTTTTCGTCGTTTGCGCGGATGCGTGACGCGGTGCGAACTTGATAATGTTCGGTACGGCTCTTTCGCAAAAGGATTGGAGGTCGAACTTTAAAAATTGAGGTAAAATTATAATTTAATAATTATAAATATAATTCTTTCATATGGAGCAAAAACCTATATTCAAAAATTAATATATAATTTTCCTTAATAATTCTAAATATTATCATTTCGCGGTCGATCTTTAAATATTGATCTAAAATTATGATTTTGTAATTTTAAATATAATCCTTTTATACGAAATAAAAATTAAAGGTCAAAAATTTGCAGAAAATTATAGTTTTTTTAGTTTGAAATATAACCCTTTCTCGCGAAATGGAAAGCGAATATGGAAAATCAAGAAAAATAAAGATTTTGTAATATATTATTATAAATAAAAATATATATTTTATAAATAAAAAAATATATAGAAATTTTGCAATAAAAATCTCTTATATAAACAAAGATATAGGGATATTGTCAAGAAATCTCTTTTAGAAATCTAATATAAAGATTTTACCTAGAAAGCTCACGGGATCTTGCCAAGAATTCTTATAAAAAATCTATATAGAAATTTCTGGAATAAATCTTGCCAAGAAATATCTGATAGGGAATTTGCATAGAAAGGATCCCAAGAAATTCCTGAGAAAAATCTTGTCAAGAAATCATCTATCGGCACTTTCAATCGAGATCTCATAAAGAGATCTTGCCGAAAAATATCTTAGAGAAATATCGCAAAAAGATCTTGCCAGGATATTTCTTACAAAGATCTTGCGCATATATATTGCATTGAGATCTATTATAAATATGTTGTCAAGATTTTTTTCATAGAAATCTTATAATTTTTTATTTTTATATTTTGCATAGAGATCTTGCCAAGAGATTTCTCATCAAGAATTTGCACAGAGATCTTATTTATATTTTATGTTTTATAAAATTATATATATATATCTTATCAAGAAAATTACTATAAGAAAATTTCTGTAAAAATTTCATAAAGAAATCATATCAAGAAATATCCTATAGAAATCCTATATAAAATTTTTATCAAAATATTTCTTTTAGAGATCTTATATCGAAATATTTTATAAATATCTATTATAACAATTTTATAAAGAATATATTTTTTAAAAAATAAAAATAAAAATTTTATGTAAAAATTGTATCGCAAAAATTTATTATAAAAAAAATATATAAATATATAAATATTTATTCGAAAAAAAATATTTTAAAAATATTTCTATTAAAAAAAAAATCAAGAAAAATATTATTAAATAATATCAAAAATTCTTTATTCAAAAATTTTAGTAAAAATTATCATCATCCTTATTATTTTCCGTATCAATATCCTTATCAATATTATTATCTTCAATATCATTAACCTCCACCCTTATCATTAATATAATCTCCCTCCACCTCATCATCCTCAATATCATCAATCATATCAATACCATCTTCATCTTCATCTTACCCTTCACCTTCATCGTCATCTCCATAATCATTATATTTTTTTTCAATACCATTATATCATTATATATTATCTTCATCCCCATATTATTTTAAAATTATTATCAATACATGAATATGTATATATATATATTTTTTTAATTAAAAAAATAATATTTTTTTTTTTTTCTATATTTAATTAAATAAATATAATAGAATAATTATTTTCAAAATATAATATATAATTTTATTTCCATAATTATTAATTTTTATTATTATTTTTTTATTTTTTTGTTTATATATAATTAAATAATTAATTATATAAAAAATATATATTATATTAATTTCGTTAATTTTAAATAAATAAAATCTAATAATTTTTAAATTCAAAATATTAAATATATAACGATTTTTATGTTTAAAATTATTTTAATATTTATAAAAATATTAAAAATTATCAATCTAATAATTTCAATATATTCCAATATACATATATGTTATTCATCTATTTCATAAATATCTAATTAGTAAATTCATCTAATATATATATATAATCATAAATATGTTTTATAATTATATATTTATATATATTTATATATATTTATATATATTTATATATATTTATATATATTTATATATATTTATATATATTTATATATATTTATATATATTTATATATATTTATATATATTTATATATATTTATATATATTTATATATATTTATATATATTTATATATATTTATATATATTTATATATATTTATGTATATTTATATATATTTATATATATTTATATATATTTATATATATTCATATATATATACACATACATATACATACATATTCATATATATATACACATACATATACATATATCCATCTATTTACACATCTAAATATGTACAGGTGTACATATATATATATATATATGTTATATTTATCAATGACAAATATCATTCTGATGTTATTTTTTGCAAATTGGAAATGTATTGGTAAAATATGAGACACGACGATAATTAAATCAGGTGAACGCCAGCTTTTCACTGGCGAATCACCTTGGAACCGCTTGCGGTGTCAGATTGGTCTACCGGCCACTGATGAAATGTTCTTCAAAAAGACATATTCCAATATGGTGTGAGCTTGGATACTCTTCTCCATTTCTATAGGGTCTCCACGGCAAACATGGATGTTTCCAGCTGGTGGCTTCAAGACCTATTTGCAGACCTGTGCCGGGAGTTCACCCCAAAAAATCGTTGAAAACCAAAGCAAGTTCCCTCAAGTGACATGGTGGATTTGACTCAGATGGAGGGCCACTAAATCCACAAGTTCTTTTGAGAAGACGCTCTGATTTTTTAGGGAGCTTACGACAAAGTGACCTAGTTTCATATTTGGATCCATTTGGGGGCTTCCTAAAAATGGGCGATCTGGAAGTCACCATGGGTTTCAAAACTGAAATGGTCAAATGACCTGGATGGGTTATGTACCCCCATGGCTTAGGATACCTCCATTTGTCAATGCCCCGCAGTTGCGAAAAAGGATTCTTGACTCATTTCCTTCATGATAAACACCAGGCCCACAAAGTTCGTCATTTTAGCGCAAAGTCCATTCATTTGGGAGCTCAAGAATCTTGACCCCCTCCCACATATTTATAAATTACAGTTTATATATATATATAGACATATGATGTCTGTGAGTGAACCGCCCGGCACTCTGCTTTGCACATCAATATGCATATCTGGGTGCCGATCAAACTCTCCAACCACAATTGAAACTATTGTTGCACATGATTTTTTGACCCATGTGGGCAAGTTGTAACATTCCAAGAAGAGACAGAGATAGACAGTCTTGGTATGACGCCCTCAATCCTGACCACAATTCATGCGTATTCAGGTTACTGCACTTTAAACCACAGCCAATTTTTGAGACTGAAATTGTATGAAATTGTTGTCATATGTGAAGGTTGGATCTTCAAAGCCCAATGGTTGATTGTTAAATCCGACTTTTTTTGTTGGGTCAAGATCCATGACATCTGAATAGCCCTTGCATTTCACAGTGGCGCCCACAGCGGCGTTCTGAAGGTCGCTGACCAGAAGAGAAGGAACAGGTCCACGATGTGCAAGCCCGAATTGAATACAGTGATGCGGATGAGTAGAAAACTGGAGGGTATCACTGGCTACAGTATAATGTATATATTAGCCCATACCCCAACTTGTTCCCGGGGTTTGTTTTGTAGACCTCGTGTTTTCCTGCAATTCAGACAATACCTGGGGGCTTTCTGCTGAAGCCTTGGTTTTCTTTTTGCTTGTTGCTGAAGCCCTGCATAATACCCGTAGTGTACCCATACCAACCCGTGCTTTTCCTGGAAACACATTGAATTTGCTGAAAAGCCGGTACTGAAACCATACTAACCTGTGCTTTTTCCATGGAAAGTTCGGCAAGAACGACCGCAAATACACCAGAAAGTTGGTCCAGGTATGTATACCGACCTATATCATATACCTATGTTACCTACATCTTTGTGTTTGAATTTTTGTGAGTATAAAGAGAGAAAGAGAAACCGCACATCCTTTTGTGTGTGATTGAGACCATGCTAAGTGGCGAGGGAAAGTCTGAATCGTTGCCGGATCAACAAATGGTACGAAAAACTGACAATTGGAGGGCTGCAATGGGCTGCACACGTTTTTTCCGACATACTGTAACACACTTATATTGCACAGAATTACAATCAATTGCAATCATTCTATTCATGTCAAAGCAACAGTTTGATGACCATAGGTTAAATACACTCCTCCGAGAATAGACGCTCAATTGGCAGTGTTTCTGCTTCTAAGTTTTGAAATACTTCTTGAAGCCCCTTCCCTCATTGGGTGCTGTCCAAAATTGTCTTGAATACTCATGATGGTGCGTTGAGTCCGCACATGATTGGTCTGCGATATCCCCAATGCTAAGAAATGCTAAGAACATATCCACCTCTACTTTAAGTCATTTCTATTGCCATGTTATTCAGTACCCAGAGTTCCCGAGTATCATGAACAAATCATTGCCTTCCCTTCCCCAACCACAGCTGAGACAGTGATGTCTGGTCCCTAAAACATCCAACTACCAAATTTCATCAACTTTATGGACTCAGCACGGACTGCGGCGAATTCTTATGCCCAATTCGCTGGAAAGTTTTGGCTTACCCTCTGGTAAACTAACATAACTATGGAAAATCACTATTTTCAATGGGAAAATCCACTGTAAATGGCCATTTTCAATAGCTATGTGGCTATGTTAGTTTACCAGAGGGTAAGGATCTGTATGGATCTGTTTTTTTTGCTTAACACCTCCCCATATCTGTACGGTTCCTGCGGCTTGCAACTCGCTGGTTCCCATCCCACGGTACGATGCGTGCAGGACTGGTTCCCAATTTTGGGGATGCCTGGCCGCAGTTCAAAAGTCCAAGCTGAAATCCCAAGCTGCTGGGACTTTGGACACATTCGCAAGCTGGAAAGTTCTTGATGACAGGAAATTCACATCACTTTTTGGATACTTTGGTCCAAATGCACTGATGTTGCAGGTCTAAAACACATCCGGCAAGCAATTGAATCCAGATGTCATCGGTTGCAAGCAAAAAACTCTTCCGGCTAACATGGGTGTTCTTTGGTCATTTGCTTCGACCCGGTCTGACTGAAGAAACCACATTGTACCACAAAGGATTGAAGGTGAAAGGTGATTCTTTGCCCCTTGAGGATACTTGGATGTGCATTGCCACTCCAACCATTTCTTAAGTGGGATGTACATCCAAGTAAGTAATCACCCAAACATTTCCAGTGTTTCCCCATACACGCCACGACCTGGGACGACGCATACTCGTCAAATTCGGGATACTCCCAAATAGGAATTTGGAACAAAATAGAAACACCATCACCATCCAAGAAACAAGAGCATCTGGTGTTTCAGCTCCAGAAACACAACACATATAGTTATAGTGACTTTATGTGACTTTCCATCTTGCACAATCGCTTTGAGCGAGCGGGTTAAATTTCTTGTTGCAACGGCGTCTTGGCCTTGCGCCGCACTCTCCTGATATAGATCTATGACTGAAATCACAGTGAGTCATTTGTCAGGGCCTAAAAATTAAAATACAAAGGTGATTAACATGATATGTGGAATGTATCTAAAATGTGAGGAACACCCAAAACCGGATGGATTGGAAAGTCATGTTCCCAAGTATGTGGTGACAATTCTGGCATATTGTATCTGTGGACCAGCCTATGAAGGGAGTTATGACTACAGTACTACAGGCCATATCTTTTTAGGGGGCCAATATACCATGGGGGGCCACTCTGTTGCAGAAGCTTCCAATGTTGGGACATCCATATCTAGCCATGTCTTCAAATAAAGGGACCGGTTGAAGAGTGACATAACTACCGTTCTAATTACTTGCGTCCCCTTCCCAGCTAGCATGCAGTTTAGAACTAGTACATGCTAATACATACCTGGCTTTGTCTGAAAATAGTGCATACCCCATTCCATTCAATTGTTTAAAACCTTCCATGTTTTCGTAAAAATGGTTATAATTAACTTACGAGTCAACCCATAAATTTTGCAGCTGCTAGAAACCATACTTTATAGTCACGCCGGCCAATGATGTCGCTATAATTTGCCTTGACCAGTTCATCAATCCATTCACAATGAAACTTCTGAGTTTGTCGGTTGCTGCTTTGTGCGGGCTCCGAAAATCTATGGCACTCCTTGTGGCCATGTACCCGTGCCAGGAGTAGCTTTGCAGGGTCAAAAAGGCGGGGAAAGCTGAAAAAGAATCTTCCACTTAACAGTCCCTTCCAGACTCTGAGGCCTGTGTTTTTTCCATCTCTTCAGGAAACAACTTCGATATGCAACAGTTATCTACAATCTATACAGATGTATCTATAGATATGTATATATATATATACATACATATTGAAAAATATTTACTGTAGTTAGATATGCAAGAAAAAAAGAACTGTTTCACTCTCACCCTACAGCAACAGTGGATATGCCGGTCCAATTAGTGCATAGGAGTGACCAGAATATTTGATTCTTTGGGAGATCTCTTTACTAAAACCCCTCCCCTTCTTTGTAAACAGGAGTACATATAACAATGGGAAAGGGTAACACTATCTCTCCTTTCAACCTCCCTATTAGATGGTTCAATCTAATTCAATCCCCCTAATCTTTTTCAAAATGTTTCACAATGAAGGACACCCAATCAATGGTCCAGATTAGTATATCACCTTAAATTGGACAGCAAACCAACTGTTTCTTGACCATGTTTAATGTTTACTTGTCCTGAAACTGAAAATCGATGTAAAGCTGAACATCCTCTCAAATTTGAACCTCAAAAATTGTTCCATGAATACACGTCTCAATTCCCTCGAACGCTTCACCTGACATGTTTTGGGGGTCCCAGGAAGGGGGGGTGAGTGAACGTTGCCCCCTCATAAAGCAATCCCAAAATGAATACATGGCTGCAATACGGGTCTAGTTTTACAATGTTACTTTTCTATACTTTTCTATCTTTTTGGACTTTTTGGAGACCTAGGCAACTGATGGTCTGATGATGAGAGAAATTCTGGAACATGGCCATGTCCATACTCCATACGTGCGTTTCTGTGTTTTGTTCCTTCTGCATATTGCATAATCATCGTATCACCACACGGGTTTGCAAAAAAAGGGGTATATAACGGTGTTATATGCATACATACATGTGGAATTGCAATTTGCATGAGGAATGACAGGAGATCTTTTCGAATCATGGGTAAACCATGGTACACCCGGTTCAAACAAACCCATTTGATATGTCAATGTGGGCAAATTATTGTGACCATCCATCCATCCGTCCGTCCATCCATGCATCCGATTAATGATAATCTATATGATCATCTAGCCATATCTGTACAAATAGAAATATGTGTGGATGGATATTATGGATACAGAATGTCGATGTATGACAAATCTCAACAGTCGCCTACAAAACCACTCCATTGGTGCTCTGTCGGCACCGTGCCCACCGTGCATCATTGGCGCCCCTGGGCACTTGGCAGGTTGGTGAAGTTAATTGAGCAGTGTGAAGAACCTATGTTAGCCCTATTTACCCATAAGTAGTTTCTGGTAATCAGCATTAATGTTTAATGTTAAATCACCTATCAGCATGGGCCATATTAATGTTGAAGATAGCTCTGGAAATCACCATCTTAATTCCCCAAAGTTTTAGATGGTGATTTAGATGGTGACTTGACCAACACAAGTTGGGACTTTCAGCAACAATCATGAGGACCAAGATCCATAAGGCAATCCGAATTCAATTGGGATGGGATTTACGCTTCAGGAACTCCACACACATATGCGTTTTCAAAGCGGGAAACAATACGTTGTCCACATCTATTTCCATTTAAATACCTCATATGGTAGCCCAATGGGAATTTCCATACAATGGATTATGATTGCATCAATCAATGATAGTCCCGAATTCAAAGTATATATATAGGGTAGTACGACACCACCAAGATCCTCATGAACTATAGGGGTTTTGAAACTCACTTGGGATAGGAGAAAAAACGTTAGCACAATTTACAAAAATTGACATTCAGCTATAACAACCATAGCTGGGCATGTTTATTTCTTGTCAAGGGTATGCGGCATAACCCATGGAGTGAGTGTGGTTCGTGTGGTTCGAAAAGGCCACTACATACTACCAAAACTTGGTCGCTGGTCACTGCACGAATGTTTCTTGCTAAATCAGACAATGTGTTTCCAGACTAGAAATGGTCTTCGAAGGTCGAATGCCTATCTCCCGATCATCATCCTGTAGCCTTTACTGCCATGCAAAGGTCTTCATCATTAATGGATGCCTGGGCAGGATGTATTCGTCCACTTGCAACTGGGGATCATCATCTCGTTCGTTGCATGGACAGTAAACATATGAATGGAACCCCCAACGACATGGTTAACCTGTGAATCTACCAAAATCAAGCGAACCCAGACCCATCACTGAAACTAAATGATAATCAATCCAAGTTGTGCTAGCTAAAGCCACTATTTTCGTAGGTTAAATCCCCATTTGCTCTGGGTCAATTCCCTCACATTGTGTAGCTTAAATGACAATTGTCGAAGGTTAAATGCCACTCTTTGTTTGTTACATATGCTCAAACCATGTTACACCTTGCAACCCCATTTCTTTTGTTTTTAGCTCCCGCAAGTCCCAGCATACCTCAAGTTGGTCTGCTGGCTTTCAATTCCTGCAAGGGAGGACATAGGGTTTCTCCAAGTAAGATTCGCAGATTTAGGAATTAGGGGTTGTGCTTTGAAATTACCCTCCTGCAAACTAATATAGATGTGGAAATTCACCATTTTCTAAAGGTGAATCATCTATAAATGGGCCATTTGCCACATCTATGTTAGTTTGCAATCGGGTAACCATCTATCTTGGTAAACTATAATATTTAACAAACCTGAAACAAGGCTTTATTGGGAGAGTTACCCCTACTAACCATCATTGCAGCGAGGTCGCAGTGAGGTCGCTACGATTTATCTAGATCTACATTGGGGATACTATGGGGTGTAACGAGAGAACAAAGCATTTATAAAGGATATTTCATGATATTTCATGGCTGTTTGATGGATATCTAATCTCATTCATTCCCTATAGATTCCCCAAATGTTGGATTTATTCAATGGGAACATCAACAAATGTTTCGGAGGTGAAGTTGAGTGGGTAAATGGTTGGATAAGTCAGGCTAAATATCGATGATATATTGAATGGATGTGAATGGATATGCATTTGGTGAAGCCATGTTTCGGCAAAAATGTGAGAAGTCAGTGGGGATCCTCATTCTAAGGTTGAAAAAAATGATGATTGAAATTGACACCAAGCACCAGATTGGGTTGTGATACTACCTGCTTGGGGTTTATCATTAGGAGACTTCACCAACAAAAAGGGGGGGTATACAACATACCCATTTTTTTGGGGGATATGATGTGGAGAAATGACCAGCCATATTGATATTTCGATGTGTCTGAACATGTGGTATTGTGCTATTTACCACCAATTTGTTGTTGTTTTAGTAGGAAAATCTGAGTTTAAACCCAGAAGGGGCTGGAAGGCTATCCTATTTTCAGACAAAGCCACCTGTATCTATCTATTCTGGTCTATTCTGAATACAAACTAGTCCAATCTATCCTGATCATCTCACCTAATTTAATTGATCTCACATATATATATATATTTATATAATATATATATATATACCAGTACGGTATATCTTCGCAGAAATCTACTGAACCTGCAAGTTTTTTAGAACCTTGAAGATCCCACATGATTCTCTCAGCACGTGCGTCTGACTGAACATCATTTACCTTCAGATTTTCTCATCCAATGGTATATTGTTTTGATACCATCATTTTAATGGATTACTACAATGTTGTTGACCAATGGATTAATGATGTTAACCCATGGATTACCATAATTTTCTCATCATTTTGTGGCATAGTTCATCCATCCGTGGTTTTTCATGCAGTGCGTCCTCAATGATGACATCCAAGGTCTGTTGAATATCCACCATGCGCTGGTCCATCACCTGCTGTGCGCTACAACTAGCTTGTGGGCTGTGATATGAACCCCTAGTTCTAAACCCATTAAGTATAGTTGTATTATATACACCGCAAGAAGACAACCAACTAGGTGAACTCGAATTTGTGGCTGATAGAACTATAGTATACTATAGTTAATTAATAGTCAATGGGGTTTATCAATGAACAAACATAACTGGAGGGGCCACCCTGTAGATGCCCTGCTCAAATCGATGCCATTCACAGGACTGGGACTCAGTCCTACTTTGAAGGGGGTCCCGTATTGTGTACTATGTGTGGGACCCGTAGAAACGATATGCCTACGCTTGTTGGTTTATTGACATGCTTGTCGGACGTATATTCCAATGTTCATTTCCCAAATCCTGAATGATTAAGCTATGTTCCATCCCAATCAATTTCTATTTTCATGTTTTTGTTGAATTCATTCTTCTGAATGTCCTCAAGTTTGGTCTGGGAATTCTGGAGAAGCTTCTTTTTTTCCTGGGCAAAGCCCATTTTCTACAAGACGTGAAACGAGATAAGCTAATCTTGGGATGTTCCCCATAGCGTTGTTGGGGGATAGTCCCAATAAATCGCTTTTTTTACGCCCCCTTGCTGGTTGATTCGTTGATATTAACAACCTGACCACAGCTTCCCATCTTCACCACTTGGGTCCCAAAATAGGGGCACCCTTTTCACCATGAGTTTTCCAATTCAAAACAACTTGGATTGTAAATTGGAATTCCCCATTTCAGGAAACCATCATTCAGCCAAATGGCTATGAGTCAACCCCCTCTTGTGAACAGCAAAGTTGCTGCTACATGCATGTTCACAAGTTCATCCCCCCTAAAAATTATATTACATGTATTATTCGCACATTCCCATATCAGTTACCAATCATGGTCATATCACCAACCGTTGCCCCCTAATCTTCGCCAACCCACACCTATTCTGCCGTGAAATCCAATCCCATAAAACCCTTATGAAATCCCATAACTATCCTGATGATCTTTTCGGCACAGTTCAATTGCCGGGCTCCACCTCGACTTTTCCCCTCAGCTTTTGTAGCTCACCGTCCTGCGCGCGCACAACTTGCGCCGAAGTCTGACAATGGGGATCAGTGGGATATATAATCATGGCCTAAAAGCGGGATGTCATAATCGTACTGGGATAACAGTTGAGGATAGTGGAAGGACCAACAAAATAAGGATTTTAGATGACTTTAGGGTCTTTTAGAGATTTAGATAGCCAAAAAAATGGATTTTGACAGACAATATTTGGGTATAGAATGATATAGAACCAAATCAACTACGGGGTTGGCCGTGTTGGCCAACAAACAAATTGATATAACCGCAAAAATTAGGACGTATTGGGACCACCAAGACAAGTGGTTAGTAGTTCCTCCAAGTTAAGTAACCTCCTTGTCAACCCTGACTAGGCTCCAGGTCTACCATAGCCATGGAAAACAGTCCTGCATTTTCTTGTACATGACATAGAACTGGGGATGGGACTAGAAGACTGTGGGACTACAAATGTGGGTTGCCTTCTGGGAACAAGGGGGGTCAGACAAAATGTCCTGTGGATGGGTGATTCTCCCATTCTACATGAGGATTTTCCATTGCACAACTCACTTGATCCCAGCGTTGCTTATAGCTGAATTGTTCTTGAAGGCCACTCTTTTCCGATTCAATCCCAATTCCTGGTGGTTCAATCCCCGCTTGGTCTACTATTATATTTCCATTTTTTCTGGGTTCGAAACACCCACTTGTTTGTTCAACTCAAATATTCCAGACCATCTTCATCCCATAGTCCCATACATGGTGGTTCAACCCCCACTTAGAAGAACACCTAAAACCTCTGTCATAAATGGGGTCAGTAGGATTTCTCCAGTTGCAACTGGGGTTTACGTTAAAACCTACTAACTAAGTGGAGTGAGCCACCAAGTATGTATCGTATCCTGGGGGTCTGATACCTGGATCCCATCCCATGTGATACTGAGACACCCCAAAACACCAAGCTCGTACAGCCCGCTATACCCATCAACAGTGGTATGTTTCATGGTGAGCAGTGTTCTAAACCATCTGTCATTCCATGAAATACTGGTTGGTTAAGAAACGGGTTCCTTGTTTATGGATGAGTAGAATCATCAATGAATAATCATATGTGAAGGGTAAAACGACCGAACCAATCATCAACCAAACATAATTTATCAGGTATATAATATATCGACTTACATCCCGTATTGTTGATGGTTAAAATATGTTAAAACCAATGTATATATATATATATACATATATATATACATAAATATGTATAAATATGTATATAATATACTGTATAGGTATATGATGATTAAATCCACATTCAATGACAACCAACAGGGGTTGAACGCAGCCACTGCTCCATGCGTAACGCTCCTGCGACACCACCGACAGCGAGCGTTTCTGCTGCAAATCCAAGGCATTCGCCAACGCCTGCGGTCGCCACCCACGGTACATATAGGATATGTGGATATCATGAGATATGCCCCGATTCAACTACCCTCTGGTTATTTAACATAGCCATGGAAAATAGCTGGCTAATGTTGGATGATTTCCCAGCTAGAAACCTCCATTTATAGAGATTTTCAATGGCTATGTTAAATAACCAGAGGGTAATTGTTGGTGTAGAATGTATAGTTGTAGCTAAATATTGCATAGCAATTGATAGAACTGATATCTTAGTAAGTAATTGTTCGTATATCCGTAGCAGTCAGCGTCGTAGTTTAGCCATGATCCACCACAACAACGTGTGTTTGTTGCATGTAGGTATCAATGTGTATATATATATATATACATTATATATGTGCCTGCCAAAGATGTTGTGGAATTCTTAATCTGCCAAGAGATTTTACCCTCTGTTTAACTAACATGGCTATGGGAAATGACCATTTATGGATGATTACCTATAGTTATGTTAGTCTACTGGAGGGTATATCAAATATCTGAGCTTCCATTTGATTCATTCTGAGGTCATAGTCGAGATGACCGGATGAGGAAGGCATTAAACAAGGCAAAAACCATGAGCGAACCGTGAGCAAAGCATGAACAAACTGTGAGCACTCCGAGCACACCGGGAGCAAACCGCGATCAAAGGGGAGCTTCGTGCTACAAATTTGAGACTGAGTCTAAGTTCCAAGGCTGAAAACCTGTGTTTTCACCCGAGGATTTTCCTGCAAATGTCACTATTAGTCACCACTCATCGGTAGTTCTTAATCCCATCAAATACTACCACAAAATACTTGGCTTCTCCGGCTTCTCCATCAAATCCCATCGATCTGAGTAAAGCAATAGTATGGGTGGGATTCCAACCATCAATTTGTATGGCTGGTTTATGACATTGCTTTACTAACATCAAGATCCCATGTGTATTTATATATATATATATATATCCCAGTTGGTGAAGTAATATATTCCATAACAAAAACACTGTACACCCTCATTAAAATCTCCTCTTACTATCCAATTTATAAAATCCAGTAATAGGATATCACTTCATTTTTTAAACTAACATTATTATCCCAATCATAGGATATATCCTCTTACTATCCCATGAAACTCCAGAATCGCCCTTGGAACCCCATTGGTTTGTCACTTCATTGGGATCCCTTCCCTTCCGCCTGAGCGCCAAAGTGGTTTTGGCCACTGGCCGAGGCCGGCGAAGCCGACCCGGCCGCCGGTGGAAACTGCGCAGCGGGTTACTTCGCAGCGGGTTTTAAGGGGGGAAAAAGGCGGCGGAAATACTGTGGATTGAAGAAATCCTGCACCAGTTGGTAACTCATGGTAACTATCTATCAAACACTGTAAATAATGGGGTTAGAGTGTGATAAACCATTAACCAACTGGTGCAGGATTTCTTCCATCCACAGTATGGGGGATTGAATCTTCCGGGAAACTTGACAGGCAACATATGGAACCAATAAACACCATATATATATATATATACACACATGTATGCGGGGGTCAGAACCATGTTTTCCTGTGAAATATCCTTTAAATTGAGGGATATCTTAGTCATGAGTTTTTAAGCCAATCGTTTTTGGCAACTTTCGGGATGATCTTCCATGATATGTGCCATGGTCAAAAGAAGGTATATGTATATGTACTAGTAGTATGGTCATCCGTGCCATTCCATGTGAATTCTTACATAACGGATACATGAACCATCATAAATCCAGTCATGGATTGCTTATTCCCATCCTCCACGAAGTGGGGGGGGGCATTCAATCCAAACTTGACCATGGGACATCTATGCACATCTTATATCAACTATCAACATATATAAATGTGCATAGTAAATGATGGTTTATATATGTCGATAGTTGATATATATCCTGGTTGATGATATATATATATATATGTTGATAGTTGATAGTTCATCTAAATATATCATCAACATATATCCTGGTTGAACACCCATCAACTCACTCTAAATTGCGACCATCCCAGCCCTCGCCTGTGGGGAGAGAGTCGGACTCGCTGGGGACAACGTGCACATCGGCGTTTGCACCCCGGACATCTGCACAACGCTGCGTCACTTTTTCGAGAAGTGGACTTGTCTGTATCTGTGCAAGTCAGGTACATGAAACGTAATTAAATGTATATAATATAGATTTCACAACTTGATATATATATATATATATGTATAATATAATATATATAATATATAAACATGTACTGTATAGCTTTTAGACACGTTTCAACATGCAAAGAAAGGGCTGCTGTTTTTGGATCTTCTTACAATGGGTATACTTAGTCCTTGCTCGTCTCCACCAATTAGATGAGGGACTGACCACCAAATATCCAGGAGAATTGACTTCCACACCTCTTCGGAAATGAAGAAATCAAATGATATCAATCGTTATTATTTTTATTGGTTATAATGAACATTTATGAATCTTCACCACCAAATATGCAGTTTGAGTGTCCCCCAAATCTCATGGAAAGCGCAGTTGCATGACAAAAACTCGCACCTTGCCGCCGCGCTTGCCTTTAAAGTGGCTCCGATAGAAGGACCTATGCAAACACAGGCTGTGGTCGAGTCACCGTGATTCGCAATGCATCTGATCTCTATTGAATTTGTCCAGAAGTGGGATATAATTAAGCCAACAAAATTGCATCTGGAATAGGAAAAATGAGGTTCAAAGCCCTTGGACTTCGAGTGTGAGCTTGATGGTTGATCCCCTGCGAAAGAGCCAGTGGTATACTCTCCAGGAATCACACATGGCGATGGAAAATATCAATTTCAAGTGGGCATTTAAATGAGAAAATCATCAATTAGGAATTTTACATTGCCATGTTTGATTACCAAAGGGATCCAAAGGGTATATCATATGATAGACCATGATAAATCCATCTTATAAAGAAAGCAACTAGACAGACATCTACGTACATCGAAAAGAGAACACAAATAGGATCTGTCTGACAACAATCCATCCTGACACGACAATTGGTGACTCTCAAATTCCATCATATTCTATCTATAGTCCATACGTATGGATCGTGACCCATCGTTCCTAACTCACATCCACAATACTTGGACTTGCTTAATGACCCCTTCAAAAAGAAACTATAGATTCCTCGAGTAGTCGATGTCCTATTGGGAAAAGAAAACATCATGGAAAAGTCATGGCAAACAAACCATCTGCAGGAGCCGATTTTCCAACATTGTTGTGGCCAGGTCCGGGGTAGGGTTGTGGGGGTCCACGATCAGCCACTGGAAGAATCGCCAGTTGGATGTTTCATGATGTGTATCCTCCAGTAACATAGCCATGGAAGATGGCCAGGTATTCTTTTTTGTAAAACAGAGTGTGAAATTATGGACACAGCGATGCTCCCAACAACCCAGAAGGTGGGGGCTAAATTGCTTAAATATATTTTAAATATGTCTAAATTACTTAAATATAGATGTGAAAAGGCTATAAATGGCTAATAGCCCCCGTTGTGGCTGGCATTCGCCTATAATGGGCTGGAGCCATTTATGTCGAATTATCAGAGAGTACTACTGTGACCCCTTGTTGGAAGGTCCTTTCATGGTCTGAAACTTGCCAGGCATCATTTTTTTTGTGTCAAAGTCAAGAATCCCACAGCAAGTTCAATGATCCTCGCAAAAACGGGGGTATGGCAACCCCCCCAAAAGAAAGAAAAGTAAAACCGTACTGCTAAATGAATAAAAAAGAGTGGTAAATTACGTTTCTATCTTTTTGGGGAGTTGCAACATCCCATCATCTCCCATTGCATCCCATTCTCCCATGATGTCCCCATTACCATTTTTCTTGGTTAGATCCCCATTAGATCCTATTAGCTACTGTAGTACCGTGCTACCAGTTGAGCCCCCCTTCCCATCAGACCAGTTAAGGTGCTGAATGGTATGTAGGGCCAGCTTCTTGTAGTTGCCTCGGTGGAGCATGGGGTTACGCCCCCGGCGCATGTTGTTTTTGGGTGTGGGTAAAAGATAAGATCCATCTACCCAAAGATAACCAAAGTGTGGCTAGTATGAAGCCCTAAATATGATTCTGGGTAAATATTTCACTAATCTGAATATTTAGGGCTAATCTGAATTATTTAGGGTAAAAGCTTGGTAAATTCATGACAATTACAATATTTCACTAATCAGGTTTGGGATAGTTACCCCTTACTAGCCATGATTCCAGTGAGGGAGACCAGTGAGGTCGTTATAGATGATCCACCTGCGGAGATTTGTCAGGTTTCGAAGCCACAAGACCTGCTGTAGCTGCGGCAGAC
>BGPT01000813.1:94946-109946 GCA_003297045.1 Symbiodinium sp. clade C Y103 | reverse complement strand
ATACTATATATATATATATTTATAATGGGACATACATACGAAGTGAAATAGCAGGATTTAATGGGATGTAGCAGGATATAGTGGGGATACAATATAGGCATAGTGGTTCTGGGGATTGAACCATGAAACACGGTGAAAAATTCATGGGTGTATTTCATGGTGTATATCTGAGACATCAACGAACCCTTTAAGGTTGGATTTTTGATACCCCCAAATGGTGTAGAGTTGGATAGATTTTATGGGGATTAATGGGGTGTGGATTTATGACATTGAACCCAAGGAACTTGGGCTCAGTCTACCAGCCCGTCCAGCAAGGGGGGTGATGATGATTTCAAGCACAGCTTGAGCCCCGGTTGCAAGATAGAGAAATGGAGAAGTGACACTCAACTAAAAGTCGTGGTCAAATGTGGTTACTTTTCTATCTTTTTTGGGAGTTCCTGCGAGTATTCAACCCACAAGGATCGTTGGCCAGACTTGGTAATGCTGAGGTGCCCCTAGGCCTCACTGGTCATCAAGGGTTGACCGATACCTGGCGACCTATGGTGACATCGTGACATCTGGTCTTTCTGTGGGCCAAACTGCCCGCCCTGAACCACCGGCTGTCACCGAAACAGCCTGAAAAACTTGCAACATCCAAATTGACCCCATAGGGATGCTCCCCGTGCTCCCCCATAGCGCAAAACATGCATATCTAAATATATACCATCCAATTATCAAACGTGGCAGTTGAAAATTCTCTATAACAGGAGGTTTTAACGGGAAACTCATGTATAGTTGAGGTATTTTCCATTGCTATGTTTGATTACCATCATTACCAGAGGGTACAAACATCCCCCATCTCTTCCCGTTCACGACGGAAACTCATCGCATACACTGTGCCAAGCTGCTCCCCAAGATAGCTGAGTACACCGAAGAGCTTGTAGGGATACAGCGCTTGCTTATGCCTCACTCACTGTCAGCTCACAGAGTCCAGGGTCAGGGGGACTGCAAGTGTGGGTCATTTTCAGTGCCGTCATATCCCCAATTTGAGAGGTACTCAAGTCTGACCCCTGTCCCCATAAGTGATTGGCCCCTTAGTATTCTTGATATTGGGGATGTCAGTGGCTGCCTGAACCTCAAAGTGAAAGAGTTGCCCATCGCACCTCCACGTCCCCAAAAAGAACAGGTGCTTGCTATTGTTTGTGAAGTTTGTTTATAGATTTACCCTCTGGTAATCAAACGTGGCAATTGAAAATCCCCTATAAATGGAGGTTTTAATGAAAATCCCCTATAAATGGAGGATTTCCAATTGCTATGTTTGATTACCGGAGCGTAGTGGTTGTAAGTTCTAATTCAGTACGGTACAAGTAGGGGCAATAGCCCCAATTAGGGTTCCCAGCGCTGGAATTCCCCACTGAGGTCCCAACGGATGTTCGCTACCCCCCTGCAATGGTGGCGTCTCAGGGACACTAGCCATATGCTCCATGTACTTCATATAATTTGCCTACGTTTACAAAAAGGGCAATAGCTGGGCAATAGTTGGGCAATAGTTGGGCTAATGGTCCTAGATTTGCACTTTACATGGAGAATGTGGGGATTGGTGGGGTATGGAATTGTAGCATTGGTCAACCAATGTCTCAATGACCTAAATGGCTGGTTCATCACTGGTTGTCGCTTGCGGTCACCTCATGAAATGGTTCAAACGTCTTCAACTGCCATTCAACTGCTAGATATTATATGAGAGGGAAATTCAGATCAACGGATTTGAGGTCTACAAGGTGTGAAGACTGAATTTCAGCATCATCCCAATCTATGGCCTGCAACACGGCACGGAAGATTTATTTTAATTAAGGTACTTAAAAAGGGACCATTGACACGGGGGAATCCTTGTGGTGAAGAGGACATCAGCGATGAGGGAATTCTGTATGAATGGGTTTAGAGATGAGATGCTTAGAGGTTCGATGTAGGAACCTATGCAACGGGTTTGAGATGGGACATCTCTGTTGAAGAACCACCTATAGATGGCCAATCTTGGACAGCAACAGTGGATAGTCAAGGTAAACGATTCCGGTGGTGATTTTAAGTGGGGAGAAAACTCAACATTGAAGTGACCGAATCAACCAGATCTGCCCAATATTCGTTATTCTATGATGTTGTATCCTCATTCTAGCTGGTTGGTTTTCTCCATTTGTGCAGATTGAATCCTCGTTCTTTGGCTGTTAGAGTCCACTATTTGTGAAGGTAACTTTCCTCATTCTTGTAGTTTGACTCCCAGTTGTCTCCCCATTCTTGGTTGTCGCAGCTCCAAATTTGTGGTGCTTTAAACGCAAAAAAAAAATGGGCTGTCAAATCCTAATTTTCTTGGGGCTTTGCTGATGTCGTGCAAAAAGTTGACATATTTGAGTTGGAAAAGTGGTAATCCTCCCGATTCTATGTTTATTATCATTATTGTTATTATTATTATTAGTATGATTATTAATATCAATCTTCATTAATCATCATCATCATCATCATCATCATCATCATCATCATCATCATCATCATCATCACCATCACCATCATCGTCATCATCATCATCATCATCATCATCATCATCACCATCACCATCACCATCACCATCATCGTCATCATCATCATCATCATCATCATCATCATCATCATCAGTATCATTATTATGATTATTGTCATTATCATTGTCATTATTACATGTCCCCCAATGTCCACCATTTTTGAAAAACAAAATCGGGTTCCCAAGAAATATGTAATTGTCTGTAATGTTGATTTTTTAACTGCTTTTTTTTTCCGATTAGGGCATTTAAAAACATGATTCCATAAATCTAGTCTTTGAACCTAGTTCTTGGATCCTGTAAATAATAAACACAACGGGTGTTCTTTATCAGGGTCACCAGATTCCCTGCCTTTTTTTTGATTAGGGCATTCATTTCATAGCTAGGGAACCTTTCAAACCCCCTACCAGGCACCCCCCTGCAAAAACAATTCCACCAGTTTATTCTTGGGGGGAAGGGGCATTGCGTTGAATATTACCATCCGGTAGTCAAACACGACTGGCAAATCCTTTATTGAAAATGAACATCTAAATTGGAAATCATCGAACTTTTGCTACACGATTTTCCAGCAAACTATGATTGCAAGATACAACTGTAGTTACAACATGTGTATGTGTATAGAAACAATATCCCATCATATTCATATTTCCACATAAAATCCCCACTACTGTTAGTAAACCAACAGGATCCATTCCCAAATTTCCCATTTTTATGGGTGGGATTCCAACCACCAATATACTATCATTAAGTAGTGCCATAATCATCGGTTTCCTAAAATGGACCCTCAAATCATCCAGCCATTTTCATGGGATTTTTTATCAAAATACCATCCAGCTCCTGCAGATTTCCATGGATTTCCCCATTGAAGACCCCATTGAACCACCGTTGACCCTGGCCTCGCTCTCGCTCGGAGGCTCTGTTGGGCTGCCGGCGTTGGAGGTTCGACGCTTGGTGCCGATGTGAAGAGCCGATTGCACCTGGAGCGGTATGCAGGTCCGATGTTCAAATTTTGGAGGTCAGCAACAAAAATGAGGATTTCACCCGCAAAAATGGTGATTTCGCCAACAAACATATGGATTTCTGCAGCAAAACAAGGGGATTTCGAATGATTTAGACATCAGAATCCTTGGATAAAATGCCGATGATTCTGCCATTTCCAATCTCCCTTGGACCTCCGAAACTGTGAAGGGTGGCAGGCCACCCTCCACATGGGGCACACCCACGAAGGCTAAGGTACCTGGTGGACCCGTGCGATGTCACGGATGATGACCATCTGGCTATTTTGGTTGTGTATCTATAGACCTGTAAACATCGATATCATAGAAACATGTGTGAATATTTTATATATAGACATATGTATGTTTATTGATATTATATATATATATATATAGTGTGTGATATTATACATATATATAGATATAGTGTGACATCATATATATATATATACATAGTGTGATATTATATACATATATAGTGTACGTTTAAGATAATTCAAATACAAGTGGTGTATCTAGACTAGATATAGATTAGGGTTCGCATTGGAGGAGGAATGCCAATCCAGTGGTAGTGGTAGGAAAAAACTCTATGACTGATGTTCTCTTGTTTGAAGCTTTGGCAAAGCTCATGGAAACAGTATCCGTGTCTAGTACCCCGCAAAAAAAATATCGAGAAGTAACTTTCCAGGACAAATTTAGTAGGATGTTACTTTGATCTCATCTATCCCTACAAACAATTGGAATATTGCTGTGATGCTCTTCAGCGAGGTTTTTCTTTGTGCTTGGCGCCCTAAAATTTACGTCTAAACCATGCCGGAGTTGAGCAAAGTATGGTTAATCATTAATCGCAGTTTTGTTCAACGACATATCACATGAAACATATTGTGTCCTCATTCAACCATTTTTGTTGGTGAAATCTGGTGAGCAATCGCCATTTTTTCCTTGATTTGTGTTGGTTGAATCATCATTTGTGTTGCGTAAAATCACCAACTCCAATCATATCGGCCAAATCGTGTGGCCAAGTGACACATCAGGCATTCAAGGCATGGAAAACAGCTGTATATATAATACGTACACGGCATATAAGAGTTTTTAGCGTATCTTCTTAATCTTGAAGAACTAGACTTTTTTTGAATATTCATTGGATATATATAGATATACATACATGTTTATGCTGTATGTACACTTGTATGATCTTGTATGTATATATATCATACATGTATATGATATTGCATGTATATATATATATATATTCAAACCAATACATGTCGCGACGTCTTTATATAAACGATATGTTTTCTTAACATAATTATATAGAATAGATCCAAACATTTCCTGAAGGGATCCTCACGATTCGAAAAACATCTGGTCAATCAAAATGTACAGGTAAATGTAGTTGTAAAATACCTATTGCCTAAAGTATATATCTATGCATCTTCCATATACTATCAGAAAACATTGTGAATCTTTCATATACTGACTCATCGCACATGAATGCTAGTGATCTTGGTGGTTCCCAACCCAGCCCAGAGATGGTGAAACCTCCATAGACCCAGGGGTCTTGCCACGCATGACCAAATAGATGTGAACTGGTTGGTCCGCATTCCTCAGATGGTTCCACCGCTGGTGCATCACCCAAACAGCCACCGCGAAAACAAAAACGACCGAGGGTCGCTGCTGATGTGAACCGGATACGCAACCGGAATATCCATGAATTTTTGATCGTGGGGCATCTACTAAGCTGTGTCACATGATGAAATACATTTTCCAGGTGTCCAGATTAGGTCCATCGTTTTTGTTTGGTGACTCTACATGATGATTTTCCCACAGTTCTCATCACACAAGGATGTCAATATCATGAATTGATCGCGACTCCTAGTTGCACTTCAAAATATCACTGCCGGACATGAATTAATCTTTGGTGGTATGATGAGCAGAGTGCAAACCAAAGACTTGTGCAACTCATTTTGTTCAGTTTGTCCTAGGATGTCAATACCACAGAGCACATCTTCAAAATCATCAACCTGAATTCAACAGAAAAAGACATCTTGAATACAAATCAAATATCGGGGCAAACATGGGCAAATCACTATCCGCAATTCAGACGTCAGCCATGTTTGGGATGATTATCCCTACTATCCACCATGTACAACGAACGCGTTTCTTTTGGTTGTGACTTTCGTCCAGAAAATCATAACCTCTTTTTTCCAGTGCGGAAAAAAAAAAACAGCTGCTTTTTGGGACCCAAAACTCGCCATGTTTGGGACCCACTCCACCAGCAACCTCCATTTCCCTCCATCCCCCACTGCAAAGTAGGGGCTGATAGAGAACCTCTTGAAATTGAAAGCTCTTCCTCAGCGGGAAGAAGAACATGTTGTAGCCTAATACATTAATATGCTTTATATGTATTTATACCTGTATCTATTATATATATATACGCATAATTACATGTATGTATATATGTATATATATATATATATGGAGGTTTCCTGAAATGGTGGTACCCCCAAATGGATGGTTTATAATGGAACATCCTATTAAGATAGATGATTTTGGGGTACCCCCATTTTAGGAAACCCCCATATATATATATACACATTTAAGTAGATTATCACTATTTCAGTTTCGGATTTCACCTTTCGGCATCCGTTTGGGAACAACATGATACCCTCGGGTAAACAAAGGTGTGGAAAACACCATGGGTTCCCGTGCGGAACATGTTCTACAAATGGTGGGTTGTCCACATCTGTGTTAGTTCACAGGAGGGTGTATATATATATATATATGTATACATATATATACATAGATACATGCATGTGTCTGAGAATTGAAGAGGACTCAGAAAAAAGATGATGGGGACGATGGGGAATCATCATTCTCCCCATAGAAAATTGCCATTTTGATTCATTTTGGGATGTAGAGATTGTATAAAGAACTGTGTATCTAGGTGGTAGTATATATGTGTATTCCTTTGCGGCTGAATTACAATATTGCACCGACCAGAAATAAAGTCACTTTAGGGATCATTCCCCTCCTTAGCCATCACTTCAGTGACGTCGTGGTGACATCGTGATAATTCAGTGATAATCTATGAGACCTACTATTTGGATTATATAAAAATCCGTGAATTTTGCTGATTTTAGTGATGAAACATCGGTTAATTTGCCAGCGCTCATCGTATTTACGATGAAACCAACAGGATAAACTGAACGCGCGGGTCGCGCGGGTCGGCAGCTTCTTGAAACCCTGGCTATGCTGGCTTCAAACACACCAACTAAAGTGACCCCTTACATAGTAACCCTGTTTAGCACAGTGTTTGAATACCAGATTGGATGAGAATTTTGGTTCAAACATGCCTAAATATCAACTTTTGGTGTGCATATATCTTTATAGTCCATGCTTTTGAGGGAGAAATCTTTCACCCCGAAACACGCGTCTCTCATGCTGCGCCAGTGTTGGCCCAGTATCGGATGCATCACTGCTGCAAGCATTAAGGGAAGTCTTGCTGGGAGTGGTATACCTGGGTCCAGTGTGTCGTATTGAAAAATGGTGAACGGTCAAGGGCTGCAGAATCTAATCCTTACCCCTTAGTCAGGAATGGCTGAGTAATGAGGTTATCTTATTCGATCTATGGATCCTCATTGCAGGTGTTTGACCTGAGGAGGAAGGGACAACTAATCAATCAAAATGCAAGAAAATATGACATGTGCTAAGATTATATAGCCGCATAGCCAGAACAAATCCCCCATTTGGGAACCATCCCTTGTATGCCTGCATGTTTGGTGGGCCATGCAGAGCCTCTCTTGATTTTGGTGGGGGTGCTTTCGCTTCTGACAAGCCGTGCGTGCTTCGCCAATTCCATTTTTTGAAACTGAGTCATGCGCGCACCAGGTACCTATAGGTACTTTCCATATTCCATGTAGCCTAGAATGTCGAAACGTGTAGCAGTCTGCTTGGGGATTTCAGTTCCATCCCAATGCCACGATGATCCCCAATGGAGCCATGAATATGATCCCCTATCCCATTCCATCATACTGGTTGAGAGGTCATAATCTCTATGGGTTACAATAGGTCCCAACCAGGTAGTAGGTAGTATAACTCCCCACATCAACCAACCATCAACCAACCATCAGTTGTCCAGTAGATTCCCATAGTTTAGCACTTTGTAAACGCCATTGAATGAAACACCATCACTAACCCGTAAAAACATGTAAACACCATCCAAAAAGCGATCACGAATGGGTTGGACAAAACGTCTGCAGAAGCATGGTGGCGTAACTATTGAAACAGCAAAAACCGTGATTTATAGTTGCTTTATATTATCTAAGTTGGTTTAGTTGAGTGGCTCAAATAACTATTCTCGTGATTGTACCTTTGGCAAACAGGCGTTCGAAAGCAAAAAAAATAGGAGGCATCACCCTTCTGGGATCCTGGCAAGTCATGGAGGTTTCCGAGTCGTGATGGGGGTACTCCCAAATCATCCAAATCATGGATGACCATTCTGGTGAAACCATATTTGAAACCTATGCTGACTTGGGGATCCCCCATATCAAAGAAATCCCATGTATGCGTGTTGCATTCTAAGTGATACACTCAAAAGAACTCCTAGATAAAGCATCACTGTGGTACCAACAAATCCAACATTTTGTGTCAATCACAAGCCAATCCCACTTTGTGTATGGTATGTACATGTATTTACTCATGGCATCTCACAGCTTACATGAGTGTGAGTCAACATTAGCTTTGGTGGTTTGTTGATCTCCTAAAGTTTCAGTTTAGTGGGATAAACGGTAGAACAACAACCTAAGTGGATGGCTGCAATCCATCCAGTTAGAGAGCCTAAACACAGCTGCATCTCTCATGGAATATCTTGGACTCTTCTAAGAATCATATTGCTTTTTTAAACATCTAAAAAACATCAACTACCATTCTGGATTCAAACATACTATGTTGCATCTCCGTGTTTGGTTGGTTGTTAAAACATGGTACAATTCCTCAATGTTTATCCACTGGTATCAAAGAAGCATCAACATATTGCAATTCTACTCTCATCATTGGATTGATTTAAGCGACCATCTAGAGGACACCAGGTTTTTTTTCCCCCATGAATACCCCCTGGTAAACTAACATGGCTATGGAAAATTGCCATTTCCGAGGCCCAGACCGTGTCGCTCCACCCAGACCAGCATCCTTGGAGTGCGCTGGGAGCTGGGTCTTATAAACAAGTCATTGGTCAATGTGACCATCTGGGATATCAGGAGATCGTATTTTGCTATGCTGGGATGATATCCCAAACTCAGTGAGCAGGGTCGCCAAAAACTGGCGCTGGTGTAGAATCTGTTTTTGGGTGGGTCTGCAAATGGGGTATACCCACAAATCATCGCAAATCACTATTTTCATAGAGACAATTCCGTAAACCATGGCTTTTTCGGGCACACTGTTTTCGGACAAAGCCACATACAGAATGTAGCCAGTGACCCCCCCCCGTGAACAAACACTTCATCCGGAGTCATGGAGTCACAAGAAAACCCAAAGACAGAAGAACCTGGCATCTGACAATGGGGATTTCATGGTGGTGTGATTAACGAGATTCAACCAGCCAACATGAGGATATAATGGGATATAATTCTGTAATACGGGTAAAACAATAATAAACCCCGCATGTGGGAATGGTTTATACTACCTATTTATGGTGAAATTGGGGATGGCTTATTATTGTTTTACCCAACATTACATATATATATATAGTTATATATATATAATATATCTGACCAACTTAATATAGAGTAGTCTGTGGGCCAAATCCAGCCATTCTACGAGCAGCGGGAGATGGCTGATTTATGGAGGAGCTTTCCATTTACCACTATTGCTATATGGTATTGTCCCGGTGAATCAGTCACATGGTTTGCTGGAGAAGCATCAGAGGATTTTCCCAGCTATAAACCTCCATTTTCATCGGGTCTTTCCCAGCCATATTTGATTTTTAGAGGATACCTGAGGCAGATCCGACCGTCATTTCATCCATGTCCATTCCATCAACTTTTGGTGACCATGGTTTGAGGCTTCAATCTACATTCTACATCTTTTCCCAGACCTAAACTGCTACAGTGTCCATTGAAATCCCATCGCATCGGCTGATGCTCTACTGGAACATGTTGAGAATCTCCATCTTGTCGCAAAAATTGCGAATAAAACCCACACTTTCCCTTGAGCTCCGTACTCATTCCGTAGCAACTTGCCTGCGGTGGCAAACGCGGAACGCGCGCGCGAGTCGTCAGGGTTAAATCTTCGGGTTGCCAACCAAGCATTTTATGAAGCTATTAATAAGGATCGATTGGAAATCAATACAATGAAATACATATTATATATATATATATATACATATATATATATAGGATACATATTGGATATAAATATATATATATATATGCAAATAGAGGGACCGTTTTGGCAGACGATTTGCCATCGTCTATGCGTTGAGGCTTTCAAGAATTTGGCCAAGTTGGTCCCCAGCTACTTGGCTGTCTGAAAATGGGACCAAAATCATGCCATTGGATGATCAAGCATCAAATTTAGGATACCCTATTTTCAGACTTTCAGCCATGCACTGAAAAATCTCACCTGGGGGCTTCTCAATGCCTACTGTAATAATGTGGGAGTAGCCTGATGGAAAATCGGATTGGCAAAGAGCGGTATGTTTGGAGCGTGTATATACAATGTTGGTTGTTGTTGGGGATTGGTTCAGGTATGGAATATCTAAAAATACATTTGTATCCAAACCACCATTCGATAGACTGTCATTATTTGGTTGGTGCCTTTCAACCCATTCCAAACATCTTGCCCCGCAGTAAATTCAGATGGATATGGAAAATCAATGAGAATCGTCCGTATCTATGTCAATTTATCCCACGATATAGACACAAAGGGATTGTAATATCTGCCCAATAATAAGGGAATGGAGCATGAACCAAGAATCTTATGATATGCTATGATCGTTGGTGCAATATCCCCTCTTGATACCGTTTGTGTGGAGTTCACCACCACAATTCTGTTGTGCCACTTAGGGTGCAGACCAACAATCGGCGGATTGCTAACACAATTCCGATCAAACCAGATGCCATCCTTCAGGAATTACATTACATATACATATACTACATATACATATACATATACATATACATATACATATACATATACATATACATATACATATACATATACATATACATATACATATACATATACATATAATAGGTCATCAGGTAGGTAAAGGTACTGAAAATAGGCATAAGATGGCAGAAGTACATCCATTTGTTCAGCTCTATGTCAGCCATCCTTCGCCATGCAACTGTAACCAGGACCCACATCTCCGCATGGACATTTGTGACAAAATACCCAAACATGGCAGTTCCCAACAATGTGATATTTCCAAGAAGTAAACATGACAAACATAATTTCAATTAAACATATATTAATTGACTGATATATTGCTGGTAAATCTCAAAACTACAGAATACGCCTACATAATTCAGTTGAAGGATAACATTCCCCATGAACATTGCCATAACAATTCTCAGACAACCTATCCCATACCGTTGGTTTTTCCATATCCCTTGCTATGGTTGCTTTTCCCATTTTGCCATTAAGGTTGGTTATTATATCATATTCTATCTAACGAAGTTCCCATAAAATTGTTCTTTCTTTCAAGTGCCTCCATAAAATTGTGTAGCATTTTCCTGCCGACCAGGACCCTGCCCTGTCCATTTTCCAACTTGATGACAGCATCGCTGGGCCTTGGAAGACGTCTTTGGTGAGCTCCAACATGAGTTCCCGTGGCAACGTGTCCGTGGCAAAGAAGGACTTCCTTTCGTTCGGCGGCGGTGCCCCGAGATGGATCCGGAACTGAACCAGGGCTTCAACATGGGGTGCTTCATATTAGGGGAAGGTGTTTCGTGTTAGGGAGAAGGGGTTACAACAAGAAGGTCCCGTACAAAAAGGATGGGCTCAAGTTAGGCAAATCGCCATTTAACAAAATCTAAACACATTGATATATATATATATATATCTTATATATATATATATATCAGTAGGTTCCTTGATGATGCATTTCTTGATCTTTTGTATAGCCAGCATTTTTTTGGGGGGCATAGAAGTTATAGAAGCAACAATGATAGTAGGGGTTCAAGTAGATATCTCAAGATATCTATTGGAGGGGATAGGACCCTCTATCCAACCACGGGTCAGGGCGGGAATTGTTTAATCAATCCCTTCCGCGCCTACTAAATACCCCTATCGAAACCCTGGTTAAATATTGGATCTGTTCATGGGGCAATTTGTCAATCATGTTTACCAAACAACATCAGGATTCAAAACCCATGCAACTGATACCGTTTAGAAGACACTGAGAGTGAACTTTAAAACATGGTGGAATGGTATGGCATAGCACAAAAAAGAGGATGTTGCAGTGATACCCACAGGAAGAGGGAGTCAAGTTGGGAGTACAATAATATCAAATAATATCAATGATATATATGTATATAACAATAGAGAGGAGTCCGCTGACCAAACTCGGCTGCAGCTAGCTTACCAGCCGTACCAATATGAGGTCTATCGAGTCTACCGACAAACATCGACCCATTAGGCACTTTAGACAAACTCGCTGGAGGTTGTTCCATACACAGAAGTACAAGTCACCAAACTTACTTGTGCTTAGCAGGGAATGAGGGAATGACATATCCGCCGACCCCAGCCGACGGCAAGGGGGAGCGCGCCAGAGAAAAAGTGCATCAGTGGGTTGGCTCAGAAACCAGCCTGCCATCCCGTTTCGAAGCGTTTCCGAAAGGGCCCGGTAAGACTTTCAGCTGGATGCCTTTTTTTGGCTAGAGCCTTTCCAACGACCGCAGTGAGGAGCCACTTCNCGTTTCCGAAAGGGCCCGGTAAGACTTTCAGCTGGATGCCTTTTTTTGGCTAGAGCCTTTCCAACGACCGCGGTGAGGAGCCACTTCCTTTCCTTTTTCCAATAAAAGCTTCAGCTGGGTGCTGTTTCCCCGTTTCGAAGCGTTTCCGAAAGGGCCCGGTAAGACTTTCAGCTGGATGCCTTTGGCCTGGGTACTTTCCTTTTCCGTCTTTCCAACGACCGCGGTGAGGAGCCACTTCCTTGCTTTTTTTCTAGGGCTCAGAAGGTAACGTTAGAGACCGCGGCCTGTCGCCTGGAGGTTCCAATAAAAGCTTCAGCTGGGTGCTGTTTCCCCNTTTCAGCTGGATGCCTTTTTTTGGCTAGAGCCTTTCCAACGACCGCGGTGAGGAGCCACTTCCTTGCCTTTTTTCTAGGGCTCAGAAGGTAACGTTAGAGACCGCGGCCTGTCGCCTGGAGGTTCCAATAAAAGCTTCAGCTGGGTNAGGTAACGTTAGAGACCGCGGCCTGTCGCCTGGAGGTTCCAATAAAAGCTTCAGCTGGGTGCTGTTTCCCCGTTTCGAAGCGTTTCCGAAAGGGCCCGGAAAGACTTTCAGCTGGATGCCTTTTTTTGGCCTCAGCCTTTCCAACGACCGCAGTGAGGAGCCACTTCCTTGGCTTCTAGGGCTCAGAAAGTAACGTTAGAGACCGCGGCCTGTGGCCTGGAGGTTCCAATAAAAGCTTCAGCTGGGTGCTGTTTCCCCGTTTCGAAGCGTTTCCGAAAGGGCCCGGTANTTCCAATAAAAGCTTCAGCTGGGTGCTGTTTCCCCGTTTCGAAGCGTTTCCGAAAGGGCCCGGTAAGACTTTCAGCTGGATGCCTTTTTTTGGCTATAGAGCCTTTCCAACGACCGCAGTGAGGAGCCACTTCCTTGGCTTTTTTCTAGGGCTCAGAAGGTAACGTTAGAGACCGCGGCCTGTCGCCTGGAGGTGGGTGCTGTTTCCCCGTTTCGAAGCGTTTCCGAAAGGGCCCGGTAAGACTTTCAGCTGGATGCCTTTTTTTGGCTAGAGCCTTTCCAACGACCGCGGTNCGTTTCCGAAAGGGCCCGGTAAGACTTTCAGCTGGATGCCTTTTTTTGGCTAGAGCCTTTCCAACGACCGCGGTGAGGAGCCACTTCCTTTCCTTTTTCTAGGGCTCAGAAGGTAACGTTAGAGACCGCGGCCTGTCGCCTGAAGGTTCCAATAAAAGCTTCAGCTGGGTGCTGTTTCCCCCGTTTCGAAGCGTTTCCGAAAGGGCCCGGTAAGACTTTCAGCTGGATGCCTTTTTTTGGCTAAGGCCTTTCCAACGACCGCGGTGAGAAGCCACTTCCTTGCCTTTTTTCTAGGGCTCAGAAGGTAACGTTAGAGACCGCGGCCTGTCGCCTGGAGGTTCCAATAAAAGCTTCAGCTGGGTGCTGTTNGTGCTGTTTCCCCGTTTCGAAGCGTTTCCGAAAGGGCCCGGTAAGACTTTCAGCTGGATGCCTTTTTTTGGCTAGAGCCTTTCCAACGACCGCGGTGAGAAGCCACTTCCGTGCCTTTTTTCTAGGGCTCAGAACTGGATACTTTCTTTTTCCTCCTTTCCAACGACCGCGGTGAGGAGCCACTTCCTTGCTTTTTTTCTAGGGCTCAGAAGGTAACGTTAGAGACCGCGGCCTGTGGCCTGGAGGTTCCAATAAAAGCTTCAGCNAAGCTTCAGCTGGGTGCTGTTTCCCCGTTTCGAAGCGTTTCCGAAAGGGCCCGGTAAGACTTTCAGCTGGATGCCTTTTTTTGGCTAGAGCCTTTCCAATGACCGCAATGAGGTGCCACTTCCTTGTTTTTTCTAGGGCTCAGAAGGTAACGTTAGAGACCGCGGCCTGTCGCCTGGAGGTTCCAATAAAAGCTTCAGCTGGGTGCTGTTTCCCCGTTTCGACGCGTTTCCGAAAGGGCCCGGTAAGACTTTCAGCTGGATGCCATTTTTTGGCTAAAGCCTTTCCAACGACCGCGGTGAGGAGCCACTTCCTTTCCTTTTTCTAGGGCTCAGAAAGTAACGTTAGACACCGCGGCCTGTGGCCTGGAGGTTCCAATAAAAGCTTCAGCCAAAAGGGCCCGGAAATTTTTGGCTAGAGCCTTACAAAGACCGCAGTGAGGAGCCACTTCCTTGCCTTTTTTCTAGGGCTCAGAAGGTAACGTTAGAGACCGCGGCCTGTGGCCTGGAGGTTCCAATAAAAGCTTCCGCTGGGTGCTGTTTCCCCGTTTCGAAGCGTTTCCGAAAGGGCCCGGAAAGACTTTCAGCTGGATGCCTTTTTTTGGCTAAAGCCTTTCCAACGACCGCGCGGTGAGGAGCCACTTCCTTTCCTTTTTCTAGGGCTCAGAAGGTAACNAAGACTTTCAGCTGGATGCCTTTTTTTGGCTAAAGCCTTTCCAACGACCGCGCGGTGAGGAGCCACTTCCTTTCCTTTTTCTAGGGCTCAGAAGGTAACGTTAGAGACCGCGGCCTGTCGCCTGGAGGTTCCAATAAAAGCTTCAGCTGGGTGCTGTTTCCCCGTTTCGA
>BGPT01000813.1:71920-89284 GCA_003297045.1 Symbiodinium sp. clade C Y103 | reverse complement strand
ATTCATTTCAGTACGGATGACTGGGGAATACACTTTGCTCTTGCGCTCGCCCTTGCGCGCTCTTGCGCGACCCTCATGTTTTCACATACTTGACCCAAGCTTTCTTTAAGCAATCTTGGACATAGACTTAATGAAATTGACGGGGTTTTTGAACGGACCTCATATATATATATACACATATCATCATATCTATCTATATATATACATAGATCATATCATATCATCTGATTATCCGCAGTTGGGATACTTCCCAATGCCAGGTTGTGTTTGCGAAAGAGGGCAATTGGTAACTTCAATGATGTCAGGTACGTGTCACAACACATCTAACTCTCTTTCCTGGAAAACCCTTGCGTATTTTGGGTGTTCCCCAGTCCCCGCCAATAAACTCAAGACAGTAACAAGAAATGAAAGTGGGTCCTATCCCTCTTGGATTCTGGGTGACTATCCCCTCTTTGTTGTTTCCACCCATGGTCAAAAAATGATCCACAACAACGATACTGCAAGTTACACCCGCTAAATTTAGATCACCAACATAATTTTGAGTACGGGCGGTATGGGGGCGTAACAGTCCAACAACCACCAACAATTCTCATAAAAATTAATAAGATACACCTCCGACACATGTAATCTCCAGACTGGGGCTGTGGAAGATGGCGTGCCCCAAATCTAGGGGGTGTTTTGCCACTACCGCTTCGATGGTTGGGACTTCCCCTCCTGGCAATTTCAGAGTCAGCTATGGCCATTTCCATGGAAACCCTGAAAATGGTTGTATAGAATTACCAGAATTAACATACCCTCACGACCAACAAACATACATTACATTATCATCTCTACAGAATTACCAGAGGCTAGTTGTGGCAAAAAACAGACCTTCCGGTGTCATCAAACATGGCGGGCATCTGGTAAATCCCCGAACTCAATGAATATTTCATGGGGAAAATCATCGAACTACAACCGCTGATGTAGCCCCTGATTATTGAACATACCAGTATGGAACCTGGCCATGAAAATCGCTGATAAACATTGCTTTACCTATCTGGGTAAATTATAATATATTATAATAATTACTTCACTAACCTGAAATAAGACCATTTGGGGATAATTCCACCTTACAATTCCCATCATTCCAGTGAGGGAGAACAGTTTTCGGTCGTGATAATTGATATGAAGTTACCTAGACCTATTCAAAATGGACATGTGAGGGTTTCCATTTTAATAGGATGTTCCATTATAAACCATCCATTCTTGGAACCCGATGCCATCGCTGAGCTCGCCACGGTGCCCACGATCCTGGGGTCCCCGGTCAAAAATGGCGAAGTTTTCGGGGAGGATGATGATATCATGGGGATATGGGTCTGGAAATGGGATGAAATGGGTATGTATACCCCCCAAAATGGTGATTTTCATTGGGAGAATAGCGATTCACCATTTTAGGGGTACCTTATTTTCAAAGAAACCTATATCATATACTCATGGTAATTAATAAACCATGGGGATACAACGATATAATCATGCGGATATCATGGAAGATAAGAGTGATATAATTCCAATTTTCATGTCACCCCGGATTTTCATACACCATGATTTATGAAAACTAGGGAGGGTACTCCCCAAATAGTGATAATCTGATACTTAAATGGTATCCCCCCCTTCATGGGACTTTAATGGGGCTTCAATGGCCGACTTGGAAATCTCTGAACTACATGGAGGGTTTAATGCAAGAAATCATCGTCAAACGAAATGCGGATTTTCGGTGCCATCTTTTTTTGGGGGGATGAAACGAACAATGGATTTACCTGGGAAGGGGCCAAGTAATATCATCCCAATTTAGTGGTCATGTCTTTATCTGGAATCCAATGGTAACGAGAGATCATGATTTCAATATCCTCTCATATGAGGTACCCACATACTTGAGTATTCAATCTACTCCTTTTTGGGGCAAGGATGGGAGAATGTGTTCAATATTAGAGGATGAAGGATGATTATACAGTTATACATGATGCCACGGTATAAGGTGGCTTAAATGTCAGTTGAGTGGGGGTCATTTGACCCAACTATGATGACCTGCAAATGGAACAGAGGTTTGCGCCAAGCTACTTGTCAAGTGTCTGACCATCAAAATAAAATCGGATCGGATTTGCATTCTTTTGCAACAAGTCCCAAGTCCATCCAAAGCCCACAGTCAATTGATATCATTCACATCCAAGAAACACAATTAACATTTATCCCATCCCCCGTTCATATTCACAAGGCCTCAGAAAACCATGGTGGATGTAGGGGATGAATTCACATTGGGATCAATATCTCAACTTGCAGAGGGCCGGCAGCTCTCATGTCCAGCAGTTTCGCGAAGACATGTGTAAGGTCATGGGTGCCTATGGATCGATGGATATGGACCTCTGGGCATCCCTAGCATCAGAAGTGGATAACTATATCTAATAAATTCTAATAACACTACTAGATTAATATCGGTTCAGTTCTGGGATGTAAATACCACCACTTACCTCCACATCCAAGTACTGTCGGTTTGACCCGGTAATCCGAAAGTGATCAAGTTCTGTTGCTCAAATGATCCCCTTTTGGCTACTCAACTCATATTCTTCCACCACCCTAGTTTGCAGGCTTAGCCAGATCCACTCCGAAGTTTATCCTCTGAGGTAAAACAGTAAAACTTACCTTGTTCCGTTCCGAACCTGTCCAATTCAGATATGGCCGCGACATCATCTTCATTCATCTTCACCCTAAAACTACCCTCTGGTAAATTAACATAGCTATTGAAAATAGTGATTCATAGTTGATTTACCTCTTTAAACTGGTGGTTCTGAATAGTTACCCTCTGGTAATTCCCATTAAAAATGGCTATTTATTGTGGATTTACCCATGAACAAATGGTGATTTCCCATAGTTATGTGAGTCTACCAGAGCTATCACCAACCCTCCAACTTCTTAGCCAAAGGGACATGGTCCAGTCGGCGTACAACGTCTCCCCGGTAGTGAAGGCGCTCATGTCGCCAAAGCCCACCGTGGTGAAAATCGTCAGGATCTGGGCCAAAGATCATCCACGGAAAACCGGGACGACCCAGGGGTCTGACATTGGGGCCCCTGAAGTATGGAAAATTCATGACAACTTGCTGGAAAATCATGATTGACATCTGAAAATTATGTATTGATATAGAAGATATGTTGGACAATCATGATCGTCCAGCAAATTTGTGGTGTCTCATTTCAGAGATACCCACTTTGGTATAATAATGTATAATCTATGAATACTATGCTTGGGATGTGCATGGTTGTGTCTTCGGGGGATATCCCGGGAGAGTCCCAAACTTTGGTTAAATGGGGTTCTGGGATGGCTATGGGGCATGGGTCATAACCCATGTACCATCATGTACCCTGGTGAGCCCCGAGAAAGGTACCAAACAGAGGTTCATTCCACCAAATATGGTAATGTGGTAAACCCAAATATCACCATGCCAAATGATAGGTGTATGGCATTGGGTTTCCCACTTTATCATAGGTTTTCCCAATTGTGGCAGGGTGGATATGTGAATATCTTTGGTACGCGTGACAGTGTCATTTGAGATCCTCTACCGATCTGAAAGCTGGGTGCACGTGGCGTACCTTTGGGAACCGCACAGCCGTCCCAAAATGGGAACCATTTCTTTCTTGATCTTAGGTCTTAGACTAACTGGTGCTTAGTAAGGAATGGGGTTTCATGACCTATAATAACCATTTTCATAATCATCCCAGCAACCCCCATTCCCTACTAAGCACCAGTAAGTAGAGGCTGTAAATCTTGCTTTGAAACAAATCGGTGTCCGGCAATGCTCAGCTTTGTCAACTGTGAAACATGTTGAACTCTGGTGGATCAAAACCATGGAAGCTCCAGCTGCTCTGGGGCGCCCCACAAAATACAGGGCGTGCACCTGGCATCTTTAAGCCGTCACAGGTCAAGTGACAAAAAGCAGAAATGTGATAGAACATATGAATAATATTATAGATGTATTATGTATAGATATATGTAAAGCAACAGCAAAAAGATAGAAGATGAAACGTCACTCAAACAGTGGCAATTTCTCTATTTTTTATATTTAATATATATATATATATGTGTATATATGGTGCAGAAATGCTGCAAATTTCAAGTAAATACGAGGCTGGACCTCAGAAATGCTGCAAAATGGGTGGGGATGCTACCAAGCTGTGGCCGGCAACCTGGGACCCCCCCCCCTTGGGGGGGGGGGGCCAGCAACACGGGACACGGAAGCATATATATATACCTAATATACATACTTGTATGTATGTATTACATCCCATGCAAGGATTGCTTTGGGACATGCAGGTTCTGATTCAAGTAGAAACCAACATGGATAGAATTCCTTGCGCCTAGTGGCTCCAAATGGATGTTCAATCCGATATTCTTTGTTCCAAATGTTCGTGATCCACAACAACTTCCAAGAACACCAGAGACCTCGCCTTGGAACCATTAGCTTTAACCATGAGTTGGGTGAATAGCTACCCATGGCTCGTTTGGTACCCCCATCAAGAAACCCACGAGATGAACCAACATCATGGCAGCCCAGCCCCGGTCGAACTGCCAAGTTACCCATTGGACTTCTGGCTCCTGTCAGCGGGGTACAAGGAAGAAGGCTATACGACTCCCCTACCCAAGTTTAGAGCTTGGATTTCGAGGGTCCTGAAAAGTTGGGTGTTTAATATTGGGGAGAAGGGATTAGGAAGTGTTGCAGCCACACGACTGAGTTAAATACCTCAGTGCACGAAACCAGAGCTTCGTCGTTGGTTGACTCCTCAGAACTTTGTTATGTCCCTTTGAATCATATCAACTTTAAACAACCTATCCAAGATTTTACCAGTTATGCATCTTATATCATGTTACTTTCGATGAATCAACCCTGGTTCAGGCTACCCCCGAATAGTGAGGTCATCTGTTGTAGAATGGTACCCCCAAAGAATAACAGCCCAGGGTTTACTAGTCCGGAGTTGACATTACCCAACTATGGGTATACATATATGGTTATAATAATTCTATGGGCTGTAAACCTACAATTTGTGGGTCTCGCAAAAGATTTCCCCCGTGATACTTGTATACCAATTTATTGACCTAAACCTCAATCATATATTATATATATATATCATTATATATCCTATTATTTCATTGGATCGTCTTACATTGCCATGCAGATTAACTTTATTATACATTCAAGTACATATCAACTGGATATGAGCTATTATCACTCTAGAACTTCGTCCAACTTCTTACACTTTCATATTATCCCTCATTGAAAGCTAATGAGACAAGACCAACATTTTTCGGTGGTTATATGTGGTCATATCGATTTCACCCACAGGTGATGAGTCTACACCCATACATTTAGATACATTTAGATACTCACTTCACTATTGCGTACTCTTGCTGATTGCCAATCGCTGTTCAATGCTGTTTATTGACTCCGAACTTTGAAGTCCCAGTCTCCACCAGTAACGCCATCTGCGTCTAAAAATTTCGGGGGCCGCCCCCAAATAAATTGATACTGTGGATGGAAGAAATCTTGGACCAGTTGATAATCTGGTTTATCCCATTATTCATAGGGTTTGAACCATCCTTTTGGTGGTGCAGGATTTCGCAACTATCCACAGTAGATCATCACCTTCATTTTCCCAATTCAAAAGCAGCAATTCAGGAGGGATTACCGCAGAGGCTTTATCAGGGAAAAACGATAACAAATATCCCCAAGCAGCAAGCTATAATCATGGGGGTTATATCACCAGTTGGGCAGTATAAACATCACCAGATCATGTTTCCATATGTTTTCATGGCTTTATATCAAGTTATATCATGCTACAATATGTTGCATCTAGGTGTATTTCATGGCAATTATAAACCAACAAACATCACTTGGGGGAACCACCCTGCAGCAGTTTTACGCATCACCAGATCTCCCCGCCTTGCCCCAGAGGATGTCCCCCTCTGTGTTGGAGACACTTCGCCGTGCCACCCACGTGTCCTACCAGCCATTGCCATTGGGATTTACCTATCAAAAAGGGGATTTCACCATAGTTGACCAGCAAAAATTATCAAAAATTTGGGTTTCACCATAGTTGACCAGCAAAAATTGGGATTTCACCATGGTTGCCCGTTACAACTTGGGATTTCACCATGGTTTACCACTACAACTTGGGATTTAACGTGTAGTTTTTACGCCATAATCAGGATCTTACCACCAAACTTGTCATTTCACCGCCAATAAGGACTTGATTGGGGACTCAACCACCCAAAATGGCGACAGTTTCACGGTTTTAAATGAGGGCCTGAGGGCCCAATAGAATGTGTTGTGATAGTTGAAGGGACCCGTTGTGTCCAACTGATTTCGCAGGGATGTAACCACCTTGAAACAGCCTGGCGTTTCCAGCAGCATCGAAAAGACCAACCTCCGGGTTTTCATGCAAAGCAGCGCACAGGTACCTGGGGGCGGGTAGAGTCTTACAGGGGAAAAGGCGCCTTGTCAAGTGGTTTAAGATCTCGTCTGAATGAGTTGGTCCTGAAAATAGGCTACTCCTAAATTCACTGGTGAATCTGAAACATGATTGAAAGGCAATCGAACCATCGTTTGCAGGGCTTGGGCAGCCCTGTGGTCGCCATAATTTTCCAGTGATCATGTTTTGATAAAGCGCCCAAACAAATCTGCATGATCTGAATGGCTGGCTCTGACAAATGCTCTGGCGCACCAACCACAGGCCATCAAATGGACGACCCACATGAGTCCGACGCACAAATTCATCCTCAGAATGGCCATGGTCGTGGATTTGAACGGGAACTTTAAACTTCACCTACTGATGGAATTTACGGGATATGTATATTATGTGTATATATATATATATATGTATATATATATATATATTTATTTAAGCCGGACATGGGCCAACTCATATTTCCAGAGTATGTTTTTACATGTTGGTGAAGAGGTGACGTTCTCTATATCTGATAGGTTGAATGCTTGAAATGCCGGTCGTGATTACTCTGTATACGCTCTATGTTATATTGATGTGTCTGAAAATTGGGGATTTAACACCCAGCATATTTGTATATATGGAGGTTTCCTAAAATAAGGGTACCCCCAAATCATCCGTTTTAATAGGATTTTCCATTATAAACCATCCATTTTTGGGTACCCCCATTTCAGGAAACCCCCATATATTGATTGTATATTGATGTATATTGTAGATTCTTGTACATAGAAACAGGGGGATTGGATGTCAATAATTCGAGAAACTGATGATAGACAACCAAATTTGGGGATACCAAGAATATTCGGACAAAACCTCATAATTATCAAATATCTAAATCTATAGTGTTGGAACTTGGACGTTGGATTCTGGCATGGGAATTTATCGCCACCCCAAAGGTGAACTGTTTCGAAGAATAGATGGCAGGAAACCCATAAGTCTAGTGGTTTTTTTGGTTCATTTACAGTACCAATATTTCATAAGCCCTTCATAAATCTCCTGAACATGGTTGGGGTCACCGAAGTAGGGTGACGGTGGTTCAATCCCATGATTCTGGATTCTGCAACAAAAATGGACCATTGTGGATGGAAATCTGGACATGGTCCAGGTAAACCGCATCTTCTCTTGGAAAGTCAAAAGGGAAACATGAGTGACGTTCGGGACAAATCATCCCAAATACCCTCTGGTAAACTAGCATAACTATGGGAAATCACAATTTCTAATGGGAAAATCCACTATAAATCACCATTTTCAATGGCTATGTTAGTTCACAAGCACCGCTTAACCAGCGTTTCACTCCACCAGATTCATCGCACTAAGACCCCCCCATTTTCTGTCTGATCCCCCTTGGTTGGTGACATCCTGGTTCTCCTCAGTCCGGACTGGTTGTTTTTGTTGCTTCATATGGCAAGTGTTGTTGCCTAAATTCTCATTGGTTAAATCAGTTGAATCTTGATTCTCTAGTCAATCCAGAATTGGGTTTTGTTTGAAAATAGGGTACCCTGAAATCGTACCAACATGGCAATAACTCGCAGGCCAAATTAAATGTTCAAACATGCCCACATATTCTTTGCAACATCCCCTTGTTGGTTGTACAATTGACAATATTTTTACCCAATAAATAAATCAGAATCGTTTCTCGCTATCTTTGACACTCAAATTCTGATTCTGACTGATTAGATCATGTTAAACTATGTTTTTGCCAAACACATCGCCTCAAAATCTCAGTCGTCAGTCATATGGTTGGTAATGTCCCATTATATCCTGTATGTTCCTAGAATCATATCCCCACCTTCTTTATTGTGTCGGTGAAGCCTCCTTTTGACTGCATCAAGCCCTGAAATCCCCTCAAAATGCACCGTTTCTTTTTTTTTTGTTTTGGGTGTCCGGACATGCGCACCCCGCGAAAGCCCTGGCTTTTTTGGGGCTACCAACCATGGACATAGGGATATCATGGCGATAGAATGGGGATATCATGGGACTCACTTTGAACCAGCTCAAGGCGCCTGCGGACGGTCGCTCAATTGTCCTGGGTGAACAGATGCTACACTGATCATAGCCAATAGGGCTGAGATAGACCTTGTGAATTTCACTCCGGTCACACTCCTGTGCTGCCCTACGACAAAAGCTATCCACAGTCGAAGCATCTCTTATATGCTGTACAGGGCAAATCTTTTCCAGCCCGTTGGAGATGCTTGCAATGGGCGAGGTGATACTTCGCACCTCCGGATGTCACGCGGATCTCCTCGGGGAATCGTGCTTCTCGGATCTTCAGCTGTTGTTCTCCATAGACATACTGCATGCGCTCGATGACAACTTTCTTGTCCTTCAGGTCAGCTTGAAGACCCTTGATTTCATTCTTCAGAACTTCGTTTTCGGCCTCAGTGGCCTCCAAAGTTTCGCGCATTGCGCGCATGTCGATCTGGTGTAGGCCCAATGGCCCTGCAGCTCCATCGCCACGTGCTGAAGAGCTCGGCAATGACGAGGTACCACCATCGCCAGGATCTCCATCTCGTCGTGCCNCCAATGGCCCTGCAGCTCCATCGCCACGTGCTGAAGAGCTCGGCAATGACGAGGTACCACCATCGCCAGGATCTCCATCTCGTCGTGCCACCTTGTTTCGCTTGTTCTGCAGCTGCTCGCGAAGATCTTCAATTCTCTTGTCTTTCTCCTTGATGGATGTAGTCAGCTGAATCACCCTTGTCGCATTGTAACTCTTCTGCTTCAGAGCTTCTTCCTTCTGCCGCAAAGCATCTCTGATCTCTTGGTCCTTCTGCTGAATGATCTGCTCCTTGTTCTCCAAGCCAGTTTCGAGGTCCTGAATCGTGTCCTCTGCCATGGCCAGGTCATAGGTCACCTTTTCGCATTGATCCTTGTACATGTTCCGGTTGTGTTCCAAAACTGCCTGGTATTCCACCGCTGCATTCTTCTCAACGATCACCAGTTCCAGCTTCTCATGAAGCTCGGCCAACTCTTTTCCCATGCCGTCGTCGACGTCCATAGGGTCATCGACCTCCACTTTCACCTTCATGGCCATCGCCTTGAAGACATAGTTCGCCATGCAAAGCCCGATCTTGCGCACGTAGTGCAGCTGGAGGACATACTTCTCGGTCAGGATGGCGGCAATCACCACCACAAAGGTCAGGGTGTAGTGCAGCAAAGTGCCCATGTAGTTGTAGCTCGGTTGAGCTTCTCCTCCATCTGTGGCGCTGGCCATAGTCGCCATTCCCAGCAGCATCGCCATCTGCATAGTGCTCGTTGAAGACACGNCAGGCCCAAAAGCACTGTTGCATGAGTAGCTTTGACAGCTTGGGGATTCTCCTTCACATAGTCCAGCACCTGCTCATCGTCCATCATCAGCGTCTGCTCGTCATAGTCCTGCACGGAGGGCAGAATGCGGCTGATCACCGGGTGATTGAGTACCCCATATATAGTTATCTTCCCCGTAGTGAGAAACTGCAGCAACTCTGGACTTTGCATTGGTTTGGTCAATGCATCGGATGTCATTGATTCGGTTGGGACCAGCACAGTCTGGCGAATGCGGCCAGTCAATCTACCTTCACGGATTCCAAGGATGTACAATCTTTGAGTTTTGTCTTGAGGTAGAACTTTCTGCCCAGTGCANCTGGCGAATGCGGCCAGTCAATCTACCTTCACGGATTCCAAGGATGTACAATCTTTGAGTTTTGTCTTGAGGTAGAACTTTCTGCCCAGTGCAAAGTTCGAAAAGATCTCTGCAATCCATGTAGAAGTCTGAGGGCAAAGCTGGATTTCCATTCTCCTGGATGTCCACCAAATCCTTCAGTGTTGGCTTGAGAGAGATGTGCATCATCTCAGAAAGTCGGACCATCACCAGTGTCGTGGACTCCATTCCATTCACCATTGATAGTGTCTCTGCATGGCTGGTGCTGTATGACACTCGCTTTGCTTTTCCTCCATGAGCATGTAGAAGATGCATCACGCCTCCATGCTTCTTGACAGACTCGTCATCAAAAATCACCTCGTGCTCCATGGTCTCGTTTCGCCAACCATCATCAGCAAGTAGGATCAAAATTCCTTCTTGTGCATAATGACGTCCATTGTTGGCANGCAGTTCTCATCCAGTTTGCTTTTCGTTGCACCAAGTTCGATGATGTACTCGTGGAGACAAAGTTGCCAAGCCAGTGGTGCATCATTCAAACCATAAATCGGTTTCAGACAAAGAAGGCCATGTTGGTGAAGAGAATGTTGGGGAACTCGGAAAACATCAGAATACTTTTGGAGATGTCGCCAAACGTTCAATGGAGGAAACACCACAACTTGTCGAGTCGGTGCATTGACTCCAAGTTTCTTGAGAGATTCTTGAATTCTCTTGAAGTCAAAACCTTTGAGGAAGGCACCTGCTATGTCCCAACTCTCCACCTTGTTCTTCTTCTTCCGTGCCGCTTGTGACACAAGGAGACGTTGTGACAATCTCGTAGCTGTGGTACTGCGAGTGGTCAAATGTTGCTTCTGAGCATCGAAGCATCCTCGGGCACAAAGTCGAGACTTCATCTTGATCGACTTGTCAGGCTGCCTCTTGCGCTTTCGAACACATTTGCAATCGATGACAACCATGTCGTCAGTGATCGACAGTTGATGTATGGGCTTGAACGCCTTCTCATCCACAAACTGTTTGATCTCATTGGCATCTGCCTCATCGACATCAGGCCACATTTCTGCTGTGATCTCGTGGTCCTCGAAAGTGTTGGTCTCTTGATCGACCTTGTAGATCTTGGCAGTTCTGAGGCAGGCAATTGCTGGGCTGTCGTGCTTGTAGTCGATGGTGAAGAGCAGCTTGTTGGTCTTCCGGTCAACGTCATACTTCTGCAGGAGAAAGTTTCTGGTCGTAGATGTCAGAAGGTCATAGCCCAAACGCCAATCCTCGTTGAAGTCCAATTGAACTCGAAGATGTTGATTTGAGGCGTTGTACCAGTGCCNATGAACTCGATCTCATTCTGGACCATGGCCACTTTCTGGCGCTTCTTTTCAGGAGAAAGGACTACTGTCCTGGTTTCTGGTCCTTCACGTTTCTTGTTCGCTGGATCTTCATCCATTGGCACTGCAGACTCTGTCGCCTCAGGCTTGATGTCAACGATCTCCTTCTTGGGATGCACGTTTGGGTGAATGATCTCTTCACTGATCATGATGTAGTAGAAGAAGTACAGCACGCAAACATCTTCCTTGTTGTGGTTGGAGATTCTTTTCATCCTCAGATGATTGTCTGTGTTGTGCTCCTGAATGGCATAGCTTCGACCTCCATGGATCCAAGTCAACAAGGTACCAATGGTACCTGCTGGGGGTTTCATGGATCGGAGAGCTCGGCCAAATAGAACACCATGTAGTTTGCGTTGTGTGAGACCATTGGAAACTGTATCTGCTTTGGCAAGGATGTTGATGGCTTCGTCGTTGTTCTTGGGCAGTCGAACCCAGGATGAGTTCCTTTTGCGAATCCAGCCATAGAGATAGACCTTGTACTCCGACATGTTCTCCACATACTTCATGAGCTTCCAAAGAGCATCATCCATTTGGGGGGTCTGGACCTCCATGTGGTAGATGCCGCGAAAGGCTCTGATGTGTCGCAAGGAGACAAGGTAGGGTTTTCCTTGGTACTGTATGATGGCAACTCCTTCATCAGCATCAAGGCGCAACAAAAGTGCAGGCCCTCTCCATCCTTGATCATTCTTCACCTCTCTGTAGAACTCAACTTCAGAGGTTCCAGCAACAAGCTCACCGACATCCAATTGGTGAGGTCTGGTTCTTGAGGCTCTTGCCACCCTGTCTTCGATGACTGCTTGCTGTGCTTGGGCAAGTGATGTCTGCCTGATCCGCAAAGCACGTTCGAACACTGTCAGGTCGGTCTCCAAAGCGCCGTCTGTGTTCATGATGTGCTCGGAGTCAGGGTTGTAGAACTCCCGGGGCATCGTGCCGTACACTGCCATTGATGGCGTCACTCCTCCATACGAAAGGGTCAGGTTTTGTGCCATCGCCGACTCTTGGCTGAGTTCGGCTTCGGTTGGTTGAAGTCCCTGTCTTTGGAGTTCGGCACGCAGTTTGAACATTGTAAGTTTCACTAACTGCACATGCCGTTCTACGATACCTGTGCCTGTGTGTTGTTCGGCACCTGGTCCGGAAGTCGTGCCGCGAGGGCACCTGGTGATGTTCAACCTCTCCAGCTCAGTGCCTGACTCATGGCTCATCAGGGCAACTTGTNTCTTCCATCAGGTAGAGCTCGCACTGAAGGTTGTGCTAGAGGTTCATCCTCTTTCTTCTTGAAGCTCGGCTGTGATGGAATCGATCTGGTTCTTGTCATTGGAGTTGATGGAGCCGGCACGCCTTCATGTTCGGTGCCAAAGACATAGATCATCCAGTCATCTTCATCGACAGCTCCGTAGATCTGGTTGTGGCTGCATTTTCTGAGATCTTCTACTGCATGGATGTTCCATTCCTTGACATGTCCTCGAATCTGGAGTCGCAGATATGAGGATTCCACAGCAAGTTGAGGTTGAGCATCTCTCAGCTTGAATGGCCGTAGGTCAATTCGAACTCCACGAACCATCATGTGGCCACCAAAGATCTCCTTGAACATGGAGAGGTGGATGGAGTAGTCAATCCAGTGGACGTACTCGATCTTGTTCTTGATGNAACCATCATGTGGCCACCAAAGATCTCCTTGAACATGGAGAGGTGGATGGAGTAGTCAATCCAGTGGACGTACTCGATCTTGTTCTTGATGGCTTCTCGAAACAACTCCAAAGACATGTCGACTGCCTCAATGAGAAGTCGCTTCAGGTAGTGCTGCTGTGTCTGATCCAAAACTGGAAAGGAGTGATCGTGGATCTTGACAGTCTCATAGTTCTCCCGATCAGCTCGTTCTTTCCAAAGATGTAGAGGATCTGGCGGTGGTTTGGCCTTGCCTTTTGATTTGGGTCCAGTGCCATCAGCCCATCGTCCATGTCGACACTCTTTGGGCACCATCGTGTGTGGAATGTCTGGAGGACAGTATCGGCCAAGTTGGCATCTGATGCAATCATAGAAGTGTTGAACAGCAAAATGCCGAAGATGTTCTGGCCATCGTCCAAGTTGGAGCAAATGGTTGCCATGAAGATAGTCAATGATGTCCAGTTTCATCTTCTGACACATGCTGCGTGGGTATGCTGCTGCTTTTGACGTCATAGTCAATCCACTGGAGTCAGTTCCACGAAGATGAGCATGAGCTTTTCCTCTGTGGCCGGAACAGCGTAGAGCAGTGNTATGCTGCTGCTTTTGACGTCATAGTCAATCCACTGGAGTCAGTTCCACGAAGATGAGCATGAGCTTTTCCTCTGTGGCCGGAACAGCGTAGAGCAGTGCGCTTCCACTTGATGTTGGAAGAAAAGCCAGTGGCTTTCTGGATGGGAGCTCCATGTTCATCTTGAGCTCCAAGCATGCATTGATCCAGTCGCTGTCGTTTGCGATTTCCTGGAAGAGCTTGAAGTCGAAGTGGATTTTCAGGAAGATCTTCTTGAAATAGTGCACTGCCAAGTGGTTGTTCCACGTTGTAGCCACGAGAGTGTTTCTCTTGCCGTTCGCANAAGTCGAAGTGGATTTTCAGGAAGATCTTCTTGAAATAGTGCACTGCCAAGTGGTTGTTCCACGTTGTAGCCACGAGAGTGTTTCTCTTGCCGTTCGCAAACTTCTTGTGTGAACTCCAGGGATGGTCGAGCAGCTTTTCGTTCTTGTAGTCGAAGTTCAGGATCTTTCGATGAGGAGGATACACTCCATGGTGCACAATCTGGGGCAATGTGAACAACTCCAGGTTGGAATTCAGCTTGAGCTCGGCGAAGCATAGCTTGATGATTGGCATTTGATAGGTCCCATCCATATCTGAAGTCAACTGGGAAACCCACAATGAGGCCGGCCATGAACATCACCAAACTCAGCCTTCCAGTGCCTGAGAACATCTCCCAGAAGTGCCATCGAAGTCCTTTGCCTTTTGTTCGGTTGAACCACNTGGCCATGAACATCACCAAACTCAGCCTTCCAGTGCCTGAGAACATCTCCCAGAAGTGCCATCGAAGTCCTTTGCCTTTTGTTCGGTTGAACCACTTGTTGAAGTTGTTGGGAGTGATTGGTGGCATTCCCGTTTTGGAGTAGTATTCTTCTGGAAGAGCCTTGTACCGCTTTGTCAACTTCGGCACATCAACGCCTTCAGGCAAGTGGTCTTCCGTATACTTCGGGAACTGCTCATCGTCATTGATGTTGGATGCCAAAATGGCTTGCATATCAGAGCTCATCTCTGTCGGCTTGTCCTCGTGGTGCACGTGTGATTCCTCAGGAATCAAAGGAGTCTGATTGGCCAAAATGGCGTGCTCCTGTGAAACTTGTTCTGGCTCATTCAGCTTGAACTGAACTGTCTTGGTTCGGACAGTCTGAGCCCTTTCAGATTCCGGTAGCTGTGGATCTTGNGTGCTCCTGTGAAACTTGTTCTGGCTCATTCAGCTTGAACTGAACTGTCTTGGTTCGGACAGTCTGAGCCCTTTCAGATTCCGGTAGCTGTGGATCTTGGTGCAGTGGCACTGAATCAGGTTCAACTTGTGTCGCATCAGATTGATGTTGAAATGGCTTGAAATGTGATGGCAATGGATCAGGTTGTGTTTGCACTGAATCATGTTGTTGATGATGTTGTGGATCATGTTGTGTTGGCAATGAATCATGTTGTGATGGTAATGCATCAGGTCGTGGCTGATGCTTGTCATGTAGATCTTGATGTTGTTGACTGGATGCAATCTTGTTGTCCTTGATGATGTCCTTGTCCTGCATGATATGATGATGTTGATCACCCCGGTCACCTCCTGGCTGCAGTTCCGGGACAGAGCTGTTGTAGTTGAGGAAGCAGTGACGAACTCGATCATGAACATCGTTCCAAAGCTTGGCACTCTCCTCAGCAATCTTCTGCGTGAACAGCACGACTTCCTTCTTTGTCTCCTTTGCCACACGTGCTGTCTGCTCGTGATCTGTCGGGAGGATGTAGTGCCCAGAGTCCGTCAGGAGCAAGCGGAAGATTCTGTAGTGCTTCTCATCGCTGTCCTTCTCTCTTCCTCCAACCATCATCAGTCCGTCTCCGTTGGCAAACCAATTGGCGAAGATGCTGGCATCAAGACGGCGTAGCGTTGGGTTTCCAACCAAAGCTGGACATGTAGAGCCAGAGCCACCAATGACATCTGCTGTGTACTTGATGGAGTAGCCGCCAGCTTGAAGTGGAATGGAAATCTCACCCAAAGTCTGGTTGGATTCGCCACTGATGCCACTCACAGGGGTTGTCTTGTCGTAGTTCATGGAGACCTCGTGCTGCATTCCAAAGGGTTTGATGCAGTTGTCCATGAGCTGCTTGAGGGTATCTGAGCCGATCAGGCCTGACGCTGCACCAGGATCGATGAGAAGACCATGGCGTTGTTCTCCACGAACACTGAAGTAGCTTTCTAACTCCTCCAACTGTCGGCCAGCATGGAAGACTGCAAAGTTGAAAGCTGTGCCATGTCGTCGTTCTCCAGATGTTGATGCGGCAGCGTCATACACCTCANAACTCCTCCAACTGTCGGCCAGCATGGAAGACTGCAAAGTTGAAAGCTGTGCCATGTCGTCGTTCTCCAGATGTTGATGCGGCAGCGTCATACACCTCAGCAGCTGCAGGCTTTCTGGTTGTAGATCTTGCCCATTTGAAATCCTCTTCTTCAGATGAGGTATGCATCACATAAGTCTCTGCATTGTTGTTGACATTCGCAGTGAAGTGCATGTTGGATTGCCTCCTGGATGAAGTCGAAGTAGTGGCGTCTGGGATGCCCTCGGAGAAGTCAATCTTGGGTCTGGTTGATGGTGAAGTCGAATACCAGTGGCTCTTGCCATAGCCTTCCACCATACTTTCCACCACCATATTTGCCATACCCTTTTGACTTCCCGAAGCCCTTGTACGGCCTGTAGCTTCCATAGCCCTTGCCCTTGCTCTTGCCCTTTCGACCAAATGCATAGCCCTTGGTCTTTCCTTTGCCATGTTCTTGTCCACGATTGGATGGCAAGGGGCAGTCTCTCGCCATGTGCCATCGAGAGCCGCAGTTGAAGCATCCGTCGCCACCTTTGCCCTTCGACTTGCCGCCTTTGTAGTACTCCTCATAGGTCGCGGCATCATCTTTGTTCTCGGCATCCGCAGTCTCATTTGCACCAGAGGTTGTTGCAGGTGGCTGCTCATCTTGGGACTCATTTCGCCAACCAGCTTCTTCTTCCCAGTAGTAGCCGTTGTCATCATAGTCGTAGTCCCACCATTCATCTTCTTCTGGATAGCCACCATAGCCATACCACCATGGATCATCATCCTCATAGTCGTACATCCAGTCGTTGTCGTAGTACTCGTCATCCACATAGTCGCCATAGAAGATGTCGTTGTCATTCTCCATGCGATTGGGGCTGAGTCTCAAAGCCAACCCTTTTGCATCGTCGAATCTGTTGAAGTCTCCATTGACCTGCAACTTGATATCATCAACTGTTTTGGCTGGCAATCCACTGTGCTTGAACCATAGGTAGAACTTGGCCACGTTGTTCAATTGAAGTCCTGCTCGATCTTGTGCCTCATCATACCTGGTGTCAAATTCAACGGAGTACTCGGCCAGTGACATCTTTTGTCCTTGTCGACTGAGCCCAAAGAACTTGTCCAAAGCAGCTGTTGCAAGATCTTGGTCACGCTGTCCAAAAGCTTGTCGTAGAGCATGCATCAAGTATTGGACTCCGCTGGCAATTGCTTGTTGGATGACTGCACCTGTAGTTGGGTCCACCACCTCATCTACGGCC
>BGPT01000813.1:46075-71889 GCA_003297045.1 Symbiodinium sp. clade C Y103 | reverse complement strand
CGCCGGATGAGCGACGCTTACGGCAGGGAGCCCGGGACGACCGGGCTCCGCTACCAAACTCACTTTGAACCAGCTCAAGGCGCCTGCGGACGGTCGCTCGATTGTCCTGGGTGAACAGATACTACACTGATCATAGCCATAAGGCTGAGATAGACCNAGCTCAAGGCGCCTGCGGACGGTCGCTCGATTGTCCTGGGTGAACAGATACTACACTGATCATAGCCATAAGGCTGAGATAGACCTTGTGGATTTCACTATAACTTATAATCAATCCAGAAAAAGCAGGCTGACGTCATGGTGGTCCCCACCTGGCAAGAGGGGAAGAAAGTCAGTGGCCTGGCTATGGCGAAGTGACAACAGAGTGGTGAGGGAGAATGGGAACTTGAGGCGAGATTTGTTTAACCCGATTCCCAAAAATCCTCTGAAGTCCTGGTTTCAACACAGTTCACAATACTAGGAAAATCAGATCATGCGTCCCCCCTTGCACCTGCAGTTTCCGAGTCTCAGGCACCACAAAATGAGTCCATCAAATTACAGAGACCTCCTTAATGGGATGGATAGTCAAACGGTTCTGATCGTTTCATCAACCACAATCAACCACTGAATTGGATGGATGAAAACCACGCAGTCCTCAAATTGCATGGATCAAGATAAATCAATTGGAAAACACCAAGTCCTGTAGACATGCCAAACTGATCCAATATGATCCTGGAGATGTGCTGAAATCTGACACCCCACCTGCTGCAGGAGGGTGCGGCGTCCCATATTCTTCCCAGCATGGAGCGTCAGCTTGGAGGGGGAAACGGTGCGGCCAGAAGAACTCGACAGGGTCTTCTTTGGAAGAACGCGACGGCGTTCTACGCTTGGCCTTGTGTGGAACCGTTGGCGTGGGATTATAGCAATGAATAGTAATGATAGATCTCACTCTAGGATTTCCAACTTTTCCGTCAACCTCCAAAACTCATTGTTCTCAACAGGAGTTTAGGCGCACTCTCAGAAGAACGTGTTTTCTTTTTCAAGAGTTCTCTTCTGCGCCATCCATCACTCAACAGTCTTAACATCCTGGAGCCGATCAAGGTCACCCACCTCACAGGCCGTGGCACCACAAAGGCAGTTGCCGCAAGCAAAGCCACCACGGCCGCCCACCGAACAGCCGTCCGCGCCATGTTGGAGGATGCTTCAAGGTGACCGAGGGATACCAAGGGGGGAAAGGGGGGGGAAGGAGGGAAGAGATGCGGTGCGGAATAGGAATCTCGAGTCTCATATATTTGGCTCCAAGATGCTGATTGGAGGGAGGATGGATAGACTAAAGGCACCAATCACGCAGTGGCATAAGTATGTCAGGTCTCATCAAGTCTGGCCAATCAGTAGGTATACATTTCAATTTCCCTGTTGTCAAGTCCAAAACAAATGACTCGCCAAAAGGCTGGCATTCTTCTCATTCCTTTTCCAAATAAATCCCCAAGCAGATCAGACCCAGAGAGATTCCTTGTCACTTGTCTATTCTTCGCATGCTCTTGTATTGGACATTGCGTGAAGCCCAGCTTCGAAACAGCGTCGGGTCAGATCAATCCAGGAGTGGAAAACAAGCCACCAGCATCACCAGCAGGTTCCAGCAGGTTCCAGCAGGTTCCAGCACACAATACGCTGATCCTCTGGGCTCCGGCACCCAGCCGCAAACGTCGTCCCTGCGGAGTCTGCAGACCCCGGCGCGCGGCCGTCCGCGCTGGGCGCGTGTGGATGGCCAAATGCGGCGGTCGCTTCGTGGATACCTGCACCATGATTTGAAATAGTGCTGGGGGCTGAACTTAGAGATTTTCAAATTTGAGTTTTCTCAAGATTTCAGATTTCATCAAAAGTTCTGCAGTCCGGCAATGCCCCGCACCTCCGTCACGTTTCGTGCCACTGGGGGTGCCTCTTTCGCCCGCGCCTCCCGCGGCTCCCGCGGCCACTCAGACATCCGTCGTGGAGCTGCGCGCGGCTCCCGTGGCTCTGGGCGTGGGAGCCGCCCAGTGGCTGCAACGCGGGGGACCGGGGCGACGCTGCGCTTGGCGCGTAAAGGCACGTCTGGGGCCTGAAAGCACATTTTTCCAGGAGATCTCTCACCTCATTCCTTTTTCACTCATGCGTTGGTGTCCACATCTGTCCATACGGTCAGGGACACAGAAAGATTTTCAAGCTGACTCTTGAGTATTTTAGGACCAAACAAGAAACATGACCAAACATGACCAAACCATGTTTCATGCAGCTTGGAGCTGGTGAGCATGCAGTCCAGCTGCCCATTGGATTTCTGCACTCAAACGAGCAAGGCTGGAGAGCTCTTCAGCCATACCACCTTGGCAGTTTCAAAGTCTCAAAAACTGTAGGATGACCTTTCTCAAATTGACCAGTCAAACAACCTTGACCAAAGCAACCGACTCAGCCAACTCTCCAAGATATGAATGCTGTTTCAAGCTGAGCTACGGTAGAAATCGGTGGATTCCTCAATAGCATCCTGCTCAACGATTGGCTCTGTTGTCAGCGTGACCGGTTCCATGGCGACAGAGCTGAAAGGGGTCCTCCCTCAATGATACTTGATGATGATAATGATGCCAGAAACCAATTCGTGTGTAGGAAAGGCGTCCCATTTATGGCTGTCGGTTGCTGTTGGTCAGCGTACACAAGCCTCCCGGCGGCTTCGGTTTACAGATATCTATGGCAAAGCAATCTGTTTCCAGGACCCAGTGAGCTCTGTTATTGCGTTGAACCAATGTATTAATTGTGCTTCTCCAACTTTGAATCGACTTCAAGTTCAAGCCGCCCGCAATTTCACAGTCCACTTTTGCACGGTTGCGAATTTAATTACCATCACTGAGGGCATCCAAGTTTCTGGAACTTTAATTGCAACTTTAGACTCTGATGTGCCGTGGTCAAAATTCAAAGCACATCCCCAAGTGCATTGTCTTGTCTTCATATTGGGTAGCAGCGGTGAAACTGAGCATGCGAGCCAATTTGGAAGGCGACAGTGCAAATCCCTCATATATGGCATTGCTGCACTCATGAATCATGAAAGGTGCTGATCTTTGCTGTTTGTTTCTGCAAAGGTAGGGAATCCAGCACATCACACCCTTCACAGATTGTAGAGCTGTACTGCCGGCACCTCCGGTATCCTTCACGCCTGCTGCAGCCTACTTCATCATTAACACCATCATCCCAGCGGTAAAGCCAATGGAAGGTCAATGTCATGGGCACAAAAACTTGGTGAGGAAAAATATGATCCTTCCAATATCTTGCCAATATCTAAGCCAGCTACAGCCAGCTTCCTCTACCTTGAACCAACAGGTGGTCATTTGCGGGTGACATCGCCCGGTGGCCACGCTCTCCTGGGAGGCCGCTGCCTGGAGACGGCAGATCATTCATGGTTAGCTGCATGGTTACCTCTTTGCCGTCCCAGCGAATGCGGACAAACGTGTCAGGCAGCAAACATGAGCATTTGGACAAGTGGTGAATGATGGAAGACCGCTTCACAAGTCCAATCTAAGTCTAAATGTCTAAATAGCTTCCCTGACCAACATTCTGACACAACAAATTCGAAGCCAACATGTCCAGCGGCTCTTTTTTCCGTCGGGTGCACGCTCATCAGGCGCTCAGGCGTCAGAGCTCACAGATGATGAGGCGCTGACCTGCGGCGTGTTGGACTGTCACGTGTCACCAGTCTTACACAGGGTACAGTATCTGAATGATTCATAACGGATCATAATGTTAATAAGGATTCTGAATGTATCTGATGTATTTCTTTTGAAGGAGCAAGACCTGGACAATTGGCCACCTTCTCTCACAGCCACATACTCAAAGGATGTCAAGAGAGTCAAGAGATGTCGACATTGTCACATTTTGAGCCCAGCCATCCTGCTGTCTTTGGAAGGGATGATGAATTCTAGTTGCCATAAGATGCCATGGCTGAACCAGACAGAAAAGCTGAACCCTGACCTGTTTCAAAGACTATGATTCCATGTAACTAGTTGCACACCTCGTGCACTTTTCATCCAGGCAATTTATTAGCAATATAAATAGTGAAATATTGTGAAATAATATATTGTATTTATATTGTAGCATATTCAGGCATGTTCATTCTTTAGCGCACAGTGAGTTCAAAACGCGCCGTTTCCTGCCCAGTGTGGCTCTGTGACATGCCCTCTCCATTCACCTCTAGACTCCGTGCCTTCAATCCTTTTGGTGGCGTTGCTGGATTCCTTGGTCGGAAAAAACAGAGTGGTGGCAAGATGTTCCCTCTGATGCCCGGGCGACTGCAGCCGGTCAATATCAGTCAATTGTGCCCCCATACAATCTATCCTCTCCCAAGTGCAGCCAAGCATCTTCAAGGCCTTGCGCTGATTCCATGGCAAGGGCTTCTTGCTATACTTGGGCCCCTTGGTGCAGGTGACTTTGAGATGGGTCAATCATGCTCAACTGATTTGGGCTGCGCCGGATACCAACTGGCCATGAAGGTAAAATTGCCTGGGCATCCGCACTGCGAAAATCTCAGCCAATGGCTTGCCCTGGTTGAGGTATTTGTCGTAATCAGGCCTCAACAAGGCCCTTCCAAGCCTTTCCATTCCACATTATTCCACATGACTGCATGACTGACCCCAATAGAAAGCGCTTCAAAAGCGCAACTTGATTTGGTGAAGCCTCATGAGTTGTCTGCAAATTCGTCTGTGGAGGATGTGAGGATTATTTCCATCATCTACACGATTCAAAAGATCACTGCCCTCAGCTGGTTCCAAGCTCAGCGTTGAGTCTCTTCACGTCGCCAAAAAGCATTGGCTGATTTGGCTGAGCTCCCGGCCACAAACGCTTATCCTTGATGGCTTTCCCAGTGGTGCTCACCTCGCAAACAGTTCCCACATTCGTTGCTGAAGTTTGCTGGTCCTCCAACTCCTACAGTTTTCCAAATTTGGATGTACAATATCTCAACTTGTTCAAATTTGAAAATCGACCAGATCAACTGGGGGCCTTGAGGCGCAAAGGCTGCCTGGAGCCTGGTTCCCAGTGCTCCTGGTGACCAAAACCAGCTTCCTGAGATTTGCCAGAAAGTTCGACCTCGCGCCTTGAAATCCATACATTCCATTATTCCAAATGTCACATGTTTGATATCCTCCGGGAATCCTCCCTTAATCCTACCCTTCCCAGTTTGCTTAATGCATCTTAATGCAGCTCCTTGGTCCATGCGTACAGGTCCAAGCCAGCTCGCCTAGCGCTTGATGAACAAATCACCACTTGTATCCACTTCCGTCGCTGGTCGGCTTCGAGGTATCGATGCAAATGATGCAAACAAATTGCAAACTTACTACTACTTTAGGCTTCAGAAAACCAAAGTACGATGGAGGAATATGGATGAATATGGAGGGCTTCTCTTCTTGAAACCAAGTTTTGCAGGTCAAGCTTCATCGCCAGGGTCAGTGCTACAAGTATACAAATAGATACGAATAGTGGCACTGATGTCCTTCGATGTCCTTCGATGTCCAAATGTTCTGCGCCTCGCCATGTAGTCCAAGCCACGCTCGTCCATCTGCAGGGCACGGGAAGGAAAACAGTGAGACCAATGGATTCACTGCGACGTAGGAAAGCCACGGCTTCATTTTATAACGTTTTGATTCACGTTTTGATTCACGTTTTATTTATACATCCGGGGTGGGATTCAGACCTTGTTGAGTTCTTTTGTGACTTTCTCTACCTGCTCCTCTTGAAGTCTAGCAGTCTAGCAACTCTACAGGGTCCTTAACCTTAATTTTCAGCATTAATTCCAAACCGATACATTCAGGAGCACACATCCTTTATTTGGGCTCAAACAAGTTCACGCGAACGCGAACGGATGTTGCCAAGAGCAACTTGAATCTTTGCCACTCAGTTCTCAACATTCTCAACTTCCAATTACCTCTCCAACTTCTGTAAGCGTTACCATCCCTCACCGATTCAGTTACGATTTCTAATTCGCGCCTTTCGCAGGGCAGCCATGCTGATGAAGAGCCGGACCCATTTCTTTTCCTTCGCACGGCAGTTGCTTCGGTGCAACTGACACAACAAGCAGAGGCAAAAGGGTTGCACTACGGGTTGCACTACGGGTTGCACCAAATGAGTTTGCGTCCTTGGCCCACCAAACGTTATGCCAGCGGCAGTTGGGTCGCCAGAATCCTAAGCTTCGCATTAAATCGGATTGTAGTCATGCCACTCGGCCAGACAGCATCAACTGGGGACGATGGGTCAAAATGGACATTTTTTCCCCGTTGCTTCACTTGTTGGGTGGTCTTTCATGGGTCGCCAGAGGACAGATTGCCAGTTGAAGCACCTGCAGCTGGCACATCACAAGTTACTGGGTCCCAAACGGACGTTCTTCTTGCCACTGTAGGAGCGGTAAATACCCTTGAACTTCTTTCTGTCACGGCGAGACAAACTTGTCAAGGGGTCGCGAAATCACTAAGTTGGACAGCTTAATAAACAATGTAGCAACACGTAGCAAGTCTAGAGAAGGCAAACGGTTGGCAGGTCCAATTTCATGCCTCCGTGATCCTCCGTGATCCTCCGTGCCCGTGGATATGAAGAAGGAGCACAGAGTCACCAAACGTCACATGTACACTTTTCCATGAGATGCTAGAGGAGCACTTTTGGACAACTATCACTTGCCTGATGTAGGTTTACCAATCAAGTCCATGACATCACAACCAAAGGCACTTTCTCTATGCACTTCTGGCTCTTCGCAGCCACCAGAAGATCTAATCCCAAAGATTCCCAAAGCAACTTTCCAGTAACATCACCGGTCTTTGTGAAAAGTTTCATTTTGGTGGTGGTATCAACAGCCAGGCCCCGTTCAAACCGCCGCCCCAAAGACATGCCAGCAATTCATGCCGGTCAACATGCAGATCTGGGCAATGCAATCGAGAGCTCAAGACTGTGGTTTATGAATTCCCTAAACTCTGCACTCTAGATGTTGCAAGAGCGGAAAACATCTTCACTTAAAACATGTCTCATCATCAATTATGAATGATTATGATTCAACAAACAATGGCAAACAATCAAGTCAGGAATATCAGGAACCACTGCACCCCCTGGCTATGAATCTGTCACTGACAGAGGAGGCTTGGACCCGTGCCTTGCCACCAACACCCAGGCGCTTTCGGCGGCCACCGGCGGTATGCATAACAACTGCAGGTTCATCTGCCTGCAAATTCGACTGCGATTAGAGATCATTCAAGTCCCTGATCATGTTTTTGTTTTGACAAAGAACCAAAGACACTCAAAAGAAACGAGTGACATGATTTCACGAACGTCAACGTGGTAAATGTTCAACGTGGTGATGTACGCTGTATGCATCTCTATGCTGCTCATAGTATGCTTTAGATGACCTCAACAGTTCCGCAATGCGCTGTCCTCAACAGGAAGAGCTGCACCGGCCAGCGGCATTGGCATCACAGCAGTACTGGCTGCGGGCCTCCCCAAGCTTCTGCGAGACATGCGTAGCTATCGGAACAGTGGTCTGATTCAATTGCAGTGACGTCTTGTGGGAGAATGACTACAGTATGAATGCAATTGAATGACATGACACTGAATGACTATGCTTACCATATTCAACTATAATGTATACTTGTCATGTCTTGGAGCTGGTTTTGCCGGAGGCTATCTGCCATCGATCTGAACGCCTTCGACTGCGCGTAGAGCAAAGTGCCGCAAGGCCCAAGAGGGGCAGTGCCACCTTGCATCTCAGGGTCAATCGCGAAGTAGACCGACTTGACCCTAAAAGAGTACAAAGGAGCTATGAATGAAGAGCTTTTGTAAGATATATAAGCAGATCAAATAGCCCAAAAATAATCGCTGACCACAGAAGCCCTCTGATGAACATTGACGGAAATAGCTGCCTTCCTGCGGCCCTGAAGAAATTTACACCACATTCGCATGCCACATGACGTGCGTTGATTTCTCGGGTGAAGGTTCGGATAAGTTCAGTATGACGGAGTGGGGCAGGGCCACTTCTTTACATCTGGGCCCTGGGCAGCAGAAGCAGATCCCATGAATGACCTCGGCAGCTGCTTGAATGGTCGATAGTGTTTGGATAAGCAGCTGCATGATCATGATGCTGCATGCCTTTTCACGATCCTTCATGCTGGAGATTCAATTGGTTCCCACCTTTCAATATTTTCACGGAGCGGTTGTTGGTTTGCGTCCGGAGTGGTTCTTTTGCTTTCTGGGTCAATCAACTTGGATACTCCTGGATGGCATTGATATGCAGCGATTCGTTGCTGCCGAAGCACTGGTCTTGGGCTGTGCCAGCACCAGCTCCTGGCAGGTCGTTCTGGGAAGACGGCAGGCGACAGCATCCCATGGCCACCACTGAGACGGCCCGCCTGTGGCTCTATGAATCTCGGTGTCCACAGCACGCCTCACCCCAAAGCATACGATGGAGGGTGTAAAACTGCGATGCTTCGGCTTAGACATGATCAATAGACATAGACTGAGACAGCTTAAGTTTAGTCTAAAATGTCTGGCAACGTTGCAACAGTCCGTTCCGAAATTTGCATAATTCATGCCTTCGCTGCTGCTCCTTTCATGCTGACTCTTGGCTAATGCCCTCCTCCAGTTGAACTTTTAACACTCGTTTTCTCCAACCCATGTCCACCAGCACGTTCCACGTGCAGCATGCAGCATACTGCCTACAACCATTTGGCGCAATGAAGGAGGTCCCCAGGAAAAGGAAGGCCTCAGGACACAACGAGAATCAATGATGTGGCCCACCAAAAAAAACTCGCTCCTTGGGATTCTTGGAGGGCCCGTAATCGCCGTAATCAGTATCCATCAGTTGGGTCTTCCACTTCAACTGGGTTCACATGAATGTCACATGAATGAACAGAACTAACCACAGGGATGGCTGCGGGCGAAGGGCCCCCAAAGCTGCCACTGCAGCGACACCTCTCGCTGCACGAGCCATTTGAGCGACCTGGCCATGAGGGGCCGTACTTTGGGCCAGTGAGTTCAGTCCACAATGGGTCACCCAAACGTGCTGGCTTCTCCTAAATTCCTGAGACGACTTAACTGATGCGGAACTTAGCTATTGGACTATTGGAACAAACCCATCTAGCTAATGATGACGACAAACGCACAGTGTTTCTTGACTAACCAATCAGTGAAGAATTTCGGGAGATTATGGGAGCGCAGGTTCCAGGCAGTTTGGGAATGTGCATGTTTATAGAATCCTCCTGCAACAGCCCTGCCCCACGGTCAGCCAAGGCAAACTTTCGATGGCAGCTGGCTAAGCAAAAACGAGCAGCAGAAAGTTGATATAGATTGAAATCTCATGAAATCTCGCAGAGTTGAAATTATCAACCGAAAAGCATTCGAAAAAAGCTACAGTACTTGGCAGTTGGAAAGGCTTCCGAGCTGGTTCCACCCCATCAGGCTATGCCACCACACCCGCAGAGCACTGGTCGCCCCCGGCGATAGGTGTGCGCCCCGGTCGCCCAGGTCGCTCTTGAGCCACAGTTGCGTCAGCAGCAACTGATCTGCAGAAATAGAACAGGCATTGGAAGTTTTTGAAATACAATTGGAACGTATTGGAACATTTTACATCAGTTTAAGTTTACCCATGTTTACCCCATAGAAGTTTCACATTGATGAAGTATATTTGCATGTTTGGTGCGCGAGAACCCGATGTGGAATGCTTTGAACCCCAAGGACTTCCAAAGAAGAGGCCCCTACTGCTGCAGATCGTTGCGGGGATAGCAACGGATGGCAACAGCCTCATTTTTGAACCAAAAAAAATGGCAGGGATGGGAACTGGATCAGAGTGGCCAAGCCTCAGGCGCCAAGCGTTGCAAGGCTTCTTCGGCCGCTTGCAACTGGGCGTCGACGCTGGTTCACTCGATTCAAGGTGAAAAAACACGGAAATCCGGGTGGAAGGAGCCAAGTGACTCTTAGCCCTTAGTGATATCAACGATTGGAATGTTTGAAATAAAATGGCCCCTCTTTAAGATCTTTAAGCTCACCTAGGTTCACTTCATGAGTTGCAAGTGACACCATGACTGGCCACAGGCTGGGATCGGGCACCTGATGCCTCGCTTCCAGGTCATCTGGAGATGCAACTGCACCAAGCAAATAGGCAATGTCTAGTACAAGGTAAGATGTTCAGGTTCAACGGGTTCTAGGCTGGTTGAAGTCACCAGAGTCATCCGAACATCAACATGTAGCTTCCCTTCATGGCAGTTGCGTCAGTTATTTGAAAACGCTGCACTTCGTCATCTTCGTCGTTCCATCCAAACAACATAAACAACTCTGCACCTCTGAGCTGCGTGAGCGCTTCTCTGAGTTGTCTGGATGCCAGAGACGGGTTGGAGGTGAGGAGCATCTGCGTGGCCGTGACCGTCCCACAAGGAGCTCAGTTTTCGGGTGGTACGAGTAGTTCCATGTAGTTTCTATCTGTTGGTATCTTTTGGTATCTGTTGGTACCTTCCTAAGGTCCAAAACAGCAACAGCTGCAGCCGCCCATGGGACTTGGTGTGTTGCTTGGAGCTCAATCATCCACAGCATGATATGTTGGTTCTCCATTTGTCTGATCGAAGGCAACAAGGGAATCCATCGTCTTCCTCAGCTGCTACCCAAGATGAGGGAAGCTTTTACACCCACATTGGTTGTGGCACCCTGCTATAGACTGAGATGGTCTCATGGAATGAAAAGTGTGAAGAGGGTAGACTGAAAGATACATCTATAGTGAGGCCACAAAGTCACTCTTGGGTTCTCATGCTTGCATCTCAAAACCCCCGCCAATGAGGACGCCTTGCAAGACTTTTGATCTTTTCACATTTTTTCACTTTCTCTCCTCAAACTCATGAAGTTTCATGAGTCTGCCTTTACCAACCCCGAAACGTGCAATCCACGGCCGATGGCCATGGTGCCACAGAACGTTGTGTGTGAGCGGTTCAGATGCTGGAGGGCATGTTGATATCATATACATGAAGCTACGACCTACGAAACGGAGGGACCGTTTCAAAGCCCCAGTCAAAGTTCAAACAAATGACAGGTGGTCTCAATCAGAATCACAATAACATAGCCGCGACTGGCTCCAAGTGTGGATGATTGGAATGGGAGCCTCTTTAAGTCGCACCGTCACACATCCAAATAGCTGCCTTGATTGCGGAACTGCTGTGGTGCCAGTGTTGAAGGCAGCCGTGCACAACATCTGGAGGCCAAAAAGGGAGGAAGACGCTGAACATACTCTTAGCAAGACAGATAGGATCGAAAGCAAATCCATTTGGCATATTTGGCGGAGACCAGGTGATTGATTGTATTTGAAGGCAATCACTTTTGTCTATTGACCAACACTTCCAAAATCGTCTTCCTCGAAGCAGCCCATCTTTAAAGGATTACAAAATAGATTTAATGCATTTTCCTGTGGTGAATTCCCACTGCAGTGGCGACGCTTTTCGTGCCAGATCCCTCCAAGAAATCAAGCCGTACCAATGCGCCGAGTGCTCGTGCAGCATCAGCACCGCCCGCGGCAAGTGCCATCTAAATGTAGTCTCTGCGACCATCTTCTCCGAGGCTGTTCATTGAGCTGTGGGCCAACGAGTTTCAATAGTTTAAACTTCAAACTGACTATTGAGGATACAATTTTTGTATGTACATATATTATATATAATCACGTTATACATCATTATACAATTATATACAATTATCGTGGTGTACCTGCCTTTGAAGTTTGGCAGGGAACAGAAAACCATGCACTGCTTAGGCATGAGAAGATCTTGGAACTAGTGACCCCAAATGACTCAAGCTAGTCCTATAGCCTATGATGTTATGATGTCCTATGCACGCACAAGTGGTGCAGTGGTGCAGATTTGCAGTGGCCAAAAACAGATAAAAACTGTCATGATTCCTGTATTCTCCCGGATCGCGGTGGATTTCCAAGTTTGTAATCGGTGGCCAATTTCAAAGGTTGCAGTGTTCTGCCAGGTGTGATTTCTGGATTGCAAAAGTCTCAACCTTGGGTGACAAACCTTCGGTGAAAAAAACGCGGTTTTTTCACATACAGAGACTGGCCGGGCACTCAAGTCGTCAGCTGGTCTTGCAAACTCTTCAAATCCTTGGGCAACGGATGTTTGTTCAACTTTAGGATCGCTCTTTTTTCAATGGGTTGGCAAATAGCACTGTCCTTCCTTTCATGAACACAGGTTGAAACCACCTTTCATTGCCTCTTCAGCCAGTCTGTTTGGCACAGTTCCAGCCACTTGCAATGGGATGCCTTGAAACACGGTCCAATTTCAGCTAAGCAGCTTGGCAAGTCCAATCCGCCTCAGCATCGGGTTGGACGAAATGAATACATCATGTCAGAACTCCGGGAGGCTCTAAGGATTGAACATGAAACATAAAATGCTTGCAGCATCAATAACATTGATGGCGCCTGACCTGTGAGATAACAAGTCAACCCCTTCCAACTAGGTGGAAAACATGTCTTTTATTTCTGGTGCTTGTGGGACTTGTGAGTCTGTCCAGAGTCAAAATTGGGAATAGGAGGCAAGGAGAAACTGTGACAAACTCAAGGTTTACCTGATTCAAGTTGGACTCTGAATCAATAAATCCTGCGGCAATGTTTAAGAAAATGCTGCCTAAAGACTGTTTGGTACTTCATTTATTAGTCATCAAATCTACCATGTTCACCCATCCGGGGATAGTCCACGAGTCCAGAAGAACTTCGTGAACTTCAGTCAAGGCGCCAGTTGGTGGATATCTCTTGGTACCAGGCACTTACAGAACCTTTCACGGAGCTGAAGAAAGTTGCGCATCCAAGGTATGTTGGCTTCGGGGTCTAAGCTCCAGCTACGTACCAAAGATGGTCAAGCCCAATGTGGCACATCAATGCACATCATACATACAATTTATATCAATTTATATCAATTTATCACAAACGCATCATCCTACACCATCCCACACCATTCGACACCCACCTCAGAGTTCTGTCAACTCCCAAGAGGGAGAAGCACCTCAGATTCTCAGATACAGTCCTTACATGGTCATTGCATGTCAGAATACATGTCATTACCAACTGCAACTTGGTGGATCCAATGCAAAGCCCGGGTTTCAATGCGCCAAGTCCTGAGAGCCTGCACACTTTCACGTACCATGGGGCCTTCTGCCTGCCGCACCCCACAGGAGACTGATCGAGGGGTTGCGCCAAGAGATCACTGAAAACGAGCAAATCAATAGTGAGAGTTTGAGTTTCTGGCGTTCATGTTTGCAGCTCTAATTACATTATAACTTATAACCTATCTGAACCTAATCACAAGTTAGAACCCTAACGCAATGTTAGATGCAACCACCAGTCTTGTTTGTCTGAACTCATGCATCCAACCATTGTCGTATTGTGAGTTCTTGCATTGGTTAAGTTGTGCATCGCCAAGAAAAAACTTGTTGACAGAAAAACACCAAATGACTGCATGAAGGACTTGAAATGAATCGTCATTAATCTCCTTGCTCCTTGCTCCTAAGTTGTCGTACAAGGCAACGAAAACTCTTCGCAGATATGATATAATTTAGTCTTTCATCATGGTCGAGAAATTCCCAAGGTGTCTAGAAATTTCAAATGGGACCAGTCCGAAGCTGTGTGTTCCATCATGGCACCATGGGGCACCATTGCAGCTGATCTTCGCCTTGCGAGATCCCGCCAACAAACGGCAGCACCCTCCTGGCTTCCAACGACTTTTGGTTTCTTCAGGGGTAGACTCTCCCACAACACTAACGAACATCTAGAGACACCAAGCCTCAGAATTCAGCACCCAACGACAAAATGAATTCAATATCTAAATCCCACTTTTCATTTTATTGTAATTTATCCAAATTTCAAAAATTCTGAAATCGGTCGGACTCCTCCACCTGTGTTGGTGAGAGCCCAGCCATCCCGGCAGTCGGCTTCACCTGATGGGCGCAAGATATCACTGCGGATACGACCAACAACGACTCTCTATGCACAACCATGCGGGATGCAACGTGAAAAGTTCCACTAGTTACATGTATAAACATGATCAAACATGTACAGTACATATCTATGTGTTTTATGGTCTTTGGGGATTAATAGGGATTCCCTGATTGGGTATACTATAATCCCAGCATATTGGGCAATCCCCCAAATATCCCCAAATCATCAACCAACGTCACCAGCGGCCTGAAGCTGTGGAGCGCTCTGCTCCGGCTCCGGCTCCGAATGGTGCGGCGACCCCACAGAGGGGGAAAGCACCGTGATTGGGCTTTGCCCAGGCGACTGCGAAGCGGCGGGCCAGGATATTTTCCTATGATGTGTATGTGTGTATATATATATATATAATATGTAACTACTATATAGTATGTTTAGTATCATATATATAGTTATTTCTGTTTTTAGTGAGAGATACAGTATCATGTGCCACTTGTTTGGTGCAACTTAGTGAGATCTGTTTTTGGGGTGGCACCACATTGATTACCAGTCAAGTGACTCAGCAAAAACGTCCAGTTTCATTGGCGTACAACGCATGACATGTCGCTGTCCCTATGTTTCGTTTTGCTCTTTATGGCTAATCGCAGTGCATCATTTGCTTGACCTTTTCCAGTTACGAATGTCATTGTGTGTTTTGCGAGCATCAACTGAAACAGCTCAAGTTCACTTCCAACCTACTGCGAGCAGATCTCTGTCTAAAAGTCTAAAAAGACATTTCCAAGACAATTTTTTTGGATACGCTGTACTCGTGTAGGTTTCGTGCTTGGGGAATATATGATACGAAACCAAAACAAACTAGAATTGCATGCTTCGCCTTGTGATGCCTTGGGGTGAATTATGGCCAATGTCGGCTCAACTATGCAAAGTGGGGCACATTGCAAATGTCTGGCAAGGTAGCATAGTAGCACAAGCCGATCTACTGCGGGTTCTGATCTTTTCTGATTGGGGCCCAGCTCACCACGTTTGGAGCTACAGATCTCCATACATCTCCCGCAAAATCCCGTACCACCATTCCTTGGACTCCCATGACCCCAATTCCAGAAGACCCTGCAGCTGGTTCCCACCTGTGCATCAAGGAACCCTTGGACCTGGAGCACAAATCAACGGATTGTGGATCGAGAATGATCCAGATGTGGTTATTTCAGGGCATTTCTTCGAACCCAAATCCGAAGTCCAAGTACAGCAAATAAAGGCTCTATACCAGTCACCAGTCAACCATGTTTTGGCACACTTTGTCTGTCTTTTAAAACTCTGCACTTGCGCATCTCACAGGTCGTCAAGAGGATCCCTTGCACCTCAGAATCTTGGAGGTGCTCTTGCCATCCTTCCAACTCCAGGAGTTTCGTGAACCTGAGCCAAGNGGATCCCTTGCACCTCAGAATCTTGGAGGTGCTCTTGCCATCCTTCCAACTCCAGGAGTTTCGTGAACCTGAGCCAAGTGTCAACACTATGGGTATAAGCTAAATTGTATACATATATATATATAGAGATTCATTATGATTCATTTACCTCACCTCTATCTTTTCGGAGACCCTGGTATGCAAGACAAGCAATTGAACTGGGTCTCGAAGATTTCCACACCTCNAGATTCATTATGATTCATTTACCTCACCTCTATCTTTTCGGAGACCCTGGTATGCAAGACAAGCAATTGAACTGGGTCTCGAAGATTTCCACACCTCTTCGTTCATGGTCATTGCCAGCGTCTTCTGTCATGTTTTTCCAAGCGAGGGTCAAGAGTCAAGACTAAACCAAGGCATGACATGAAGAATACACAACAGCTAGCCGGGGGTCACAGCTGAGACTGCTGCAAAATTGGTAAAAAATGTGACAAGTCTGTAAGCAAAGCTATACACACGCCCACATGACAAATCACCAAGACTAAGCTTGAACGCTACTAGGCATCAGCCATCGCTGCAATGTACCGCAGCACTCATGATTTAAGCCCCGCCGCACTGAAACCTGCTTGTTTCAGTGAAGCAAAAAAGGCCTTCCTTTTCTAGTCGACGCACCTCCACCACATCTGCCCGAATCTGATCTTTGGAGCCAGCCAGCANTCAGTGAAGCAAAAAAGGCCTTCCTTTTCTAGTCGACGCACCTCCACCACATCTGCCCGAATCTGATCTTTGGAGCCAGCCAGCACCAAAATGCCAGCAAAGGTGAAAGTGTCCACGGTGACTTCAACTGCAGATCCGGGTGAAATAGAGGTGTGCAATTCGAGGAATGAAGCCATCTTCTTCATCGCCTCATAGCCTGGTGTGCTTGCCACAATGCCAGAAGAATAGGAGACGAGAAACACCACCAGACCTGAAGCCTGAAAGGCCCTCGGCACGTCAGGCAAGGCATCAAAGCGCTTCTGGTCAATGCAATCAAGAACTGCATCAGCATGTGAAATCCCGGTGAGCAAACGTGCCAAAGAGATATAGGAGCCGTTGCCACCCATGATCCTCACATTGACTTCAATAAGACAGGGACCATCAGCAGTCATCATAACTTCTGTGTGGGTCGCGCCGTTCTGAATGTCCAATGCATCAAGCACTGAACGAGTGTATGGGATCAGATCACTTGGACATTCCTTGATCTCCACTGGACGCATTGCAAGATAGACGAAATCACTGCCATTTGCCGGCTGCTTCTCGTAGACCCAAATCATTGCCGTCTTGTGCACTCCACCCCGAGAGACATGGTCCACCACATACTCCTGGCCGACCAGAAATTCTTGGAGCAGAATTGCATGGTCAGAGGACGCCACTTTTCTCTTTGTGGCTTGCAAGTGACTGAAATGTTCCTCTACTGCCTGCATGGAGTGGCAAAGTTTGACTCCATCCGTGCCTCCAGACTGCACCGGCTTCACCACCATAGGAAGTCCCAATTCCCTGCAAGAATCTTTCACCTCTTCCCATGAGCAGCCGCAAACTTCACGAATGGCACGGCAACCAGCAATTCCTTTGAGCGCACGGCCCTGCACATGTTTGTTTCGGCGGTCACCTGCCGGAAAAGGTCGGTTCCCAGAGCCATTCGCAAGAAGGCCAAGCTCAATGGAAATGAGATCCGCCAAGTTGACNCACATGTTTGTTTCGGCGGTCACCTGCCGGAAAAGGTCGGTTCCCAGAGCCATTCGCAAGAAGGCCAAGCTCAATGGAAATGAGATCCGCCAAGTTGACGCCCCATTCACTGCCAGGAATGCAAGCTACAATTGCAGAGCCTGGACTGAGAGCATCTTTAATGGCCTTCACAGTGTCAGGAATGGAGACTTGCTCTTCCACTGCCTTGTAGACTCCTTTGTGGATCACAGACAAGGACCCTGCGCGTTCTTTGCTCCACAAGGCGAGGACCCCAATGCCGCGAGACAACACGATGTCCACCAGAAGCTCTCCAGTGGAGAGAGGGTCAACCAGCACAACCACAGGCAGGGCCACCATAGATTAGATGGACGGGGTTTTACACTACCTTGACAAACTAGGACCAAACCAAAAGGCCTTGAGCCATATAGCCACCGAAGATCAAGTCGACAATGATAATGACCAGACGGACTGAGCCAATGTTTGTCAGGGGTGACTGACGGGTGAGTCAGGTCGGCTCAGTCAGACGGGCACAACGGCCGAGTCATACATGAGTGATTGGGCGAATCACAAAGTCTTAATGGGTGAGTCAGGTGNTCAGGTCGGCTCAGTCAGACGGGCACAACGGCCGAGTCATACATGAGTGATTGGGCGAATCACAAAGTCTTAATGGGTGAGTCAGGTGGTGATTTGATTCGACCAACAACAAGAAAAACAATCCCGGTTTTCACACAGTGCTTTAATTCTTAATATTGACAGAGGCCGGGTTGCAGGACGGCAACTTTCACCTTGTTTTATTTCTCCTGATTGGTGAGGCACCGAACGGAGTGCAGGATGGCAATATTCCTTTAATTTTTGACCCCGCGTTCTATTTTGAATTTGAACCAGGACAACATCCAGGAAAAAAATGCTCACCCCAATTTCAGGCCCAGATGATGCCAATCATCTGTCTCTTCCAGCTCGCAAAAGCGCGGTNAATTTGAACCAGGACAACATCCAGGAAAAAAATGCTCACCCCAATTTCAGGCCCAGATGATGCCAATCATCTGTCTCTTCCAGCTCGCAAAAGCGCGGTAAGAGCGGTGCCTTTGTGCTGTGGCCCACTACAGTTGGAAGCAGCAGATCCTATCGGTCAAATGCAGCACCCAAATGCAGCTGAAGTGCTCGAGTGGGTCCTGATGGAGGCGTACTCGGCAGCGGCATAACTTGTGGCCGCCGCTAACTTGTGGCCGCCGCTTGCTGACCACTTCAACCCGACTCAAACTACAGCGACCAGGGCTGTTCTTGCGGGTAGGAAAGCTGACAAGTTGGATCTGTGNTAACTTGTGGCCGCCGCTTGCTGACCACTTCAACCCGACTCAAACTACAGCGACCAGGGCTGTTCTTGCGGGTAGGAAAGCTGACAAGTTGGATCTGTGATCTGTTGGGTTTGCTCTCTATGCATCTGGCTGTCTGGAGGTGTTCCCTTATTCCTGCATCCAAAATTTCTATCAAGTTGAGGCGATCATCATGAAACCCTCCAGACCAAATTGAAGGAGTTGGAATGCTCAGAAGTCGGATGCTGGATGATGGATGTGGCCAAATTCAGATGTTTGCAGGTTCCCGTAAATAAATGTCTTCCTCACTGGCCTTGGTAGCAGTTCCCATAATTTTTGCCGCTGTCTTGGGCACCGCGGCACGGCCAGCGGATTCCCACACACTTCATAACTTCTTGCCTGAACATGTTGTCTTTGCTCAGCTTAAGAGCCTTGAAATCGGCAAGGGCCCGGCACGGGCAGAAGTCTCCGCCAACTTGTCTAAAAAGTTGCAGCAAACGCCACCAAACAACCAGTATATTTGAGAAGAATCATCCCATTAGGGGACTCAAGCCACAGAGCCATGACAAGNCCACCAAACAACCAGTATATTTGAGAAGAATCATCCCATTAGGGGACTCAAGCCACAGAGCCATGACAAGGAACCTTGAACCCCTTGAACCCCTTGAACCCCTTGAACAATCTTTTGCTCTCTCTTAGGTCAATTGCCTGGACCCAAACAGCAACAACAATCATCATAATCATCCTGAGGANACTGATTCAACTGCTATCAACAATAAACATCAAAAAAATATCCAGAGGCTCTGTTGGCATCTGCCCACACATCGTGAGGAACTGATAAGGAAGACAAAAGGCGTTGGCATTCTGTCAGAATAGTACGAATAATATGGCTGGAAAATTCTGACGCCTTTGAGGCTCTTTGTTGGATTAGTTTCGTGCAGTTTGCATCACCTCTCACCAGCAAATGCCCCCTGCCTGCATGAGGCGTTCACGCAGGTCGTTGCAAAGGTGCTTCCACACATCCTTCCAGTGCCATTGGAGCTCTGCATAGGATCAGGACATGTTGTTGGAAATATGACACGGGCCACCCGTCAAATATGNTGCAAAGGTGCTTCCACACATCCTTCCAGTGCCATTGGAGCTCTGCATAGGATCAGGACATGTTGTTGGAAATATGACACGGGCCACCCGTCAAATATGAGGGAACGAGGTATGAAAAGGGAGAACCTTGAGATGAGAAAACGATACACAGAGTCACAGAGCCTCAACTTGACGAGGTGCGTTGTGATACAGGCTTGCTCCAATCTGAAAGGGCAAAGGTTCGCAAGTGTCTTCCCCGAGCTTTTCCCTTCCCTGGCCCTCTCCTGAGTAATGCATTTGGTGCTGCACCAGTGCCTTTCGGACGTAGACACACACTCCGTTGTTCTGACACTCCTGATCCAGAAATCCAATTGTGAGTGATAAGATGTGATTAACACTAACATGTTATGAGGCCAAACTAGGCTACGTCGGATTTTCGTGCAGAAGTAATGGGTTTCTCCGGCAACCTGCACCCTGAACATCCCTNGTGATTAACACTAACATGTTATGAGGCCAAACTAGGCTACGTCGGATTTTCGTGCAGAAGTAATGGGTTTCTCCGGCAACCTGCACCCTGAACATCCCTGAACAACAAAGTGTTGAACTGCTGGCTGAAATCACAATTGGGTATAGGCTGGGTGAAGGTGGTNCAACCTGCACCCTGAACATCCCTGAACAACAAAGTGTTGAACTGCTGGCTGAAATCACAATTGGGTATAGGCTGGGTGAAGGTGGTCCAGCAACCTCAGCTATCGGCACCACTACTGCACCTACCTCAACCACCGCTACAATCACAGACTACCACCACAACCACCACTACCACCACTACCACCACAAGCACAGGCACCAGCACAAGCAAGAACACCAGAAACAACCACGCGCACTCGTTCAGTTGTATCATATCGTGCTTCAAGATTTCACACAACACTTGGCACTTAGACTACCTCGCCTCAGGAAACACAAATCTTGATGTGCCACATCACTAGAGCATGGAGGAAACCCACCATATCATATCCCTGTACGGTTGTACTGCCACCTGGGTTTGCATCTTTGGCACCATTCCCATCTACGCCTGTATGTTCTGGCCTTCCGTCCATCCAAAGGGCTGCAGTACTCGTCCAGCAGCTTCAACTGAGATGCGGCTTTCTCGGCTGCAGGTCATGCGAAGTGATGCATGTCAAAGTTTAAGATGTGTAGACTCAAATGATGCAGTGAGATATAGGTAGGTGTGCATGGGAATGTCTTCAAGCGGTCTCTTCTGGGAAGGAACTGAGTAATTTGAACGGAACCTACCATAATTTGTGTAAATATATATGATATCTGGAAAATGAAAATAGAAAAAACTTGAAGACCACCCGTTGAACGCGCCGCCTCCGGCTGCAAGCTGTTCAATCGGCCCGCCGCAGCGGAAGTGAAGCATCTGAGCAGCAGCTCCTCCGTGAAATCGGGCGAAATCCAAAAGCCTAAGCAGCTCCAAAGCGAAGTCAATGCTCGAGAACAAACAGATCCAAACACAAATTGCAAACACTCCTTGGGAATCCTCCCAACAGCTTACTCTTCTCGATTTTCAGCATTTTGACGTTCTTTGATGATTTTTGCGTGGATGCAAGGTTTGGCAATGATGCTTCATGCCAGCGAACCAGCGTTGACCAGACAAGAATCAAGTCATAAGTCAAAGGAAAAATGATCCAAATGTGGACATGCAAGCTGTCTCGCAAAAGCTTCCGTACTCCCAACATCTCAACATACNGATCCAAATGTGGACATGCAAGCTGTCTCGCAAAAGCTTCCGTACTCCCAACATCTCAACATACCGTACGAAGGTCTGACTAGGATGCCGGACTAATGTCGTGCTTGCGCTCCGTGGGGAATGCAGCTGTGCCATCCCCTGCAGTAGAACCATCGAACCATCGATTTAGGATAACCACGTTGCCCCCTCGAGAGCATCTCAAACGTCTCGACAAACTGGATGATCTAACTGGATGACGAAAATTTGAGAAACTTTGAGAAACCCTGAATATCACCTGGAGCAAGTCGGCATGTTGAATCTTCCACCAGCTTTCAAATGAGGACTGGGACATCTGAGACACTCCAACCTGGAGCAGCATAGCAGTGTGTGAGGCTGCCATTGGAATTGAAGCTTCGCTCCTCGCGCAATGATGNGACACTCCAACCTGGAGCAGCATAGCAGTGTGTGAGGCTGCCATTGGAATTGAAGCTTCGCTCCTCGCGCAATGATGCCGTGACATCTATCTGCTGATCGAAATTCCCCAACCCAACCAGTATCTGGCGAATGGTTTGGCCATCCATCAAAGGCATGGCGGCGGCATGATCAACAAAAAGATCAAAAAAGCAGGCATACAAAATCTGCCTACTTAAGGTTCTCCATTAAAGATGCCCAGACTCAGCGGGAACGCGAGCTAGAAGCTTCAGGTGTCCTGGTAAACTTCTTTGGTGGAGCCCCTGAGACCTTGACCACGGAAGCCTCACATGACACAGGTATGTCAAGTATGCCGACCTTCTTCAAATGATTCAATGATCAAGTGATCCCTTCATATCATTTCGAATTCTCCATCTGAGGCTTCTGAATTCCCATAATGTTGCGCTCAGGTCCTATCAATCTCAAGCAAAACGAACAATGTCCACCAGGTGCAGCTTAGCAGCCAGTGCTCTCATAGCCAAGCTGCTCCAACTCCAAGTGTGGACATGGTACTACACGGGTCAACAACAGGCCCGCCTGGCAAGGTTTGTTCGCATGATTGGCATAGGTTGGTGATGTCAGCAAGAGTTGAAGAATGTTGAAGAGCATGATTGGGTCAACAAGTCAACGTGTTCACCTTGCGTTCAAAAATTCAAAAAGAATACTGTGTACACGAGGCAAGTCAAAAAGTCTGATTGTAAAGTGTCCAACAGTGTGCCTGGCATTTGTTGGGCAATCTTCGTGGCAGCTTCCGAATGTTCCACAATGTTACAGCCCTTTGATTTCACGGGGAGGCCACCTGCAACCGTGATTGCGCCTCAAGACCCATTTCTTGCGCTTGCCAGGTGTCTTTCGGACGCCTGGCCACTTGCCAGACATTGTGCCACTAGGCTGCAAGGTGGAATAGTTACGAATAGTTGGAGCAATGAGCCAAACCTGGCCAAGATCTCACCAGTCTCGGCCGATCGACCCATCATGGAGGTTTCCCAATGGCCTGGCTGGACCAAGTTCCGCCGGGGTGCCCCCTTGTCCTTGCACGAGGGACACCACCACCTGAGGCCGTACCACAATGAGGGGTTGACCGGTTGATCAAGCAGAGATGAACTGCCATTCTCAGGTCTCCCAGCCAAGGCCTTTTACGCCTTTTACAAGCATTAGGAGGCAAGGTATGACCAAGCATTAACAACTCCCCAAGACTGTCAAAAGTTAAAACATGTTAAAACGCTCAAAGTGCCACGAATTGAAAAACACGTGAAACCTATGTTTGAGATGTTTTTCTAGGAGACTGCTTCTCCCATCCGCGCCTCTCCTGCAGGTGCAAGGAGCGCTTTGGCTTCTCGCAGAAAAGTGCACAGCAGCTCACGGTTCAGGTGGATCTGCCAGAAGTGGTTTCAGATTTGAAGGAGAAAGCGTTGATACAAAGGTGGTTGTGTTGAATCAGCCAACAACTCAACACGAAGGAACAACATCCCAGATCCCACAAAACAGGAGAAGACATCAGGCCGAAATCTTCTCCCCTCCCACTCACCAAATTTAGCCTGGCCTTGTTGCGTTCCTTATGCTGAGGGAACTGGAAAATGATTCGGTCAAAAGGCCGTTCTCGGACTTCCTGTGCCAAGGAATCCAACCGTATCCGCAAGATCCGAAGAAAGACAACTAGACGACGGATGGCCCGAGAGCGAAGAGAAGTAAAGTGAGATATGTAAGTGTGAAGATCGTATAGCATGAAACATAGAGAGAGAGAGAGAGAAATATATATGAAGATGTCCCAAAAACATAGAGAGAGAAATATATATGAAGATGTCCCAAGGAAAGAAGATGTGAATGTATAAGGCGCAAATAAAAAGAGATTGATGAATATGTGAAGATGTGAGGATGTGAAAAGGTGAAGAGGTGAGCACGTGAGGAGATGAAGATGTGAGCATTTGAAATTTGAAGATGTGAGGATGTGATGAGGTGAAGCTGTGAATATGTGAAGATGTAAAGATGTGAAGGTGTGGTGATATAGAGATGGGAAGATCTGCAGAAACAAATAAGACGTCACAGACGCTTCTGCACACAGACCCTTTTACACACAGACCCTCTGACACACAGACGCTTTTACACACAAACGCTTTTACACACAGACGCTTTTACACACAGACGCTTCTGCATGTCACACACAGATGCTGTTACACACAGACGCTTTTAGACGCAGGTGCTTTTACAAGCAGACGCTTTTGCACACAGACGCCTTTACACACAGACACCTTTACACACAGACCCTTTTACACACAGACCCTCTTACACACAGACCCTCTTACACACAGACGCCTTTACACACAGATGTTTTTGCACGCAGACGCTTTTTACACACAGACACTTTTACGCGCAGACACTTTTACACAAACCACTTTACACACAGAGCTGTTTACACACAGACACTTTTACACACAGACCCTTTTACACACAGACCCTTTTACACACAGACCCTTTTACACACAGACCCTTTTACGCACAGACTCTTTTACACACAGACGCTTTCCACGCAGATGACCTGAAACCTGTGCCTTAGTGACTTGCGCAACCTCCTGCGAGAACACGTCGGAATTCTTAAAGTCATTAATTACTCAACAACATGCACTGTCCTGAAACCAAAACATCTGAAACTGCGAAGATGTGAAGATGTCAGTATGTGAAGAGGGGAGGAGGTGATGACTATGTGAAGATGTGAGGATGTAAAGATGTGAAGATGTGAAGATGGAATGTCAAAATGTGACCAATGACAAGATTTCAACAAGCATATGCCGAATGCCGTCGCAATCAAACTACAGGGATACTTTCCCTGCAAAAGTGTGCCTCTCTGTATCAAAATATTGCAACTACAACGCCGTCCGACTCTTTTGCCGACATGCAACGCAAGGGTCAAACAACTCCCATGACTGTACTCCTGTACCTTTTGTCTTCGCGCTCAGACACTTCTGGCTGCAGCGAAGAACTTAGGGCGTCTTGCTTCCTCCATGGTCCGGCTTCTGTCAGCCTAGTCAAGGCCATGAACACCGAAAAACATTGGCACGGGCTTGCTTGTGCGCACCATCTCAGTTAAAGGAGACGTTGCGTCAAGATCATGAACATAAAATGTATTCCATTGACTGGATAACACCCTCAGCTCCGGTAACCGACGGCTGCTGCAGCAAATCAATGGATTCTGTGGTGAAGTGTCGTTGTACACAGCGATGGAGATGTACGGGTCTGGGTTTTCCTCCTCCTGTCGGCGGTGCTGCAATGCTCCGATGATCTGCTCACTGCCGGTGGCACGCAAGGCTTGTTGGGCACGAGATTCTGTTGAGCCTTTTGGGACTCCATGCTTGGCAAGTTCTGCGGCGAAGTCCTGCATAACATTCTGCGACGGTCCAAAGCCCCACAGCGAAGGACATCGGCAAACAAATCCATTATAGACCGCGGCAACAGTACCGGCTTTCATTTGGGTGTGCAGTTCTCGAAGTGCTCGGTATGAGATTGGCAAGTGAGCACCAACAATGGTGTGACCTAAAAAGGCAGTGGTCAGTGGGCCGCACAAATCATTTTCAGGCACAGCCGGAGCAGACCAATGCACAGCCCAATCAGAAAAACCAAGCAGAGCAACCAAATCTTGAGTCAAAGCCAGTACTCGTTCTTTGCAACGTCGATCGTGGCCATCAAGGTTCATAACCAGAGTGTCACGGTGAGGCACCAACCAAAAATCATGCTGTAGGAGCCAGCCCACTCCACTTGCCTTCAGGCCCTGTTGCAACTCTCTCAGCTTCCCAGAAATTTCTGGCTGAAGCGAAAAGAGCAACAACTTATAGCGGCCAACCAATGATTGCAATCTTAAACCAAACTTCTGCTCACAAGATGTGTTCAAACTTGCAACCACAATGCAACTGATTCTCAAAAGTGCAATGCTGAAGTTAGGTTTGACACAAAACTGTTCAGTGCAACTGCGGCAACTCTGTTGAAACATCAATGAGACGTCAATGTTTAGTTTCCTTTGTTTTGTGTGACAAACAGATTCAGCATCATCATCTTCATCCTCATCCACAAACAACATGATCCTCATCCTCATCCTCGTCCTCATCATCCTCATCCGAAGACCCATTATCATCCTCATCCTCATCCGCATCCTCGTCCACAGACCCTCATCATCC
>BGPT01000813.1:23575-43575 GCA_003297045.1 Symbiodinium sp. clade C Y103 | reverse complement strand
TGAAGATGTGAGGATGTGAAGATGTGAGGATGTGAAGATGTGAGGATGTGAAGATGTGAGGATGTTAAGATGTGATGAAGATGTGAAGATGTGAAGATGTGAAGATGTATTGACAGATCCAACTTTTAGAAGAACCCTTCGCTCAGACGCTCTCGGGAACAAACATCAACAAACTATATCGAAGTAATTGGCAGAATCTGTTGAAAGAATGTCATTCGAGACATCACAAATGATCTAAAACCCTCTGGTTGTATACCGATGCCCAGCCGCCTGGGGCAATGTACTAGCCAAATCGGTGGCATCTACGCCAAAGAGCACTTGAACACCTGCAAGACTCTTGCTGCACATGCCAAGGTGAGACACAGCATACAGTAGCCTTCTTGGAGAACAAGATACATACGTCAAAACCAATTCTTCAAGCCTCTCCAAAAACTATTAGGAAAACGACATGAATTCAATCATGGTCATCAAGATGCTTCAGGCTGAAAGTTAGGTGTCCACGCAGTAATCACATTACTGCCGAGCGGTACAAACAAAACTTCTGCAATGGGCATTTCGCCTGCGTTCCGCAACTCTTCTGTTCGCTCTTGACTCCCCTGGCCAGCTATGGGTGAGCGTGCCCAATCAGCTCAGAGGGTGTCCTTTTCAAAGCTATGAGGCGGGCCTAGACCGAAAGTCTGTGGGACCACAAATGGATCCCTGCACGCCAAGAAAATTGGAGGGTCATCTCAAGCTGAAGGGAAAGTTCATTCAACTTGCATGCAAGAGTCAAAGCGGATGGCTCATGGCCGGCAACTGCTGGTTGCCGGTGTTAATTGGTTCTCGACACTTGCTGAAATCACCACAAGAATAGAATAATTACACCAGCGTAGAGTTCATTGCAGCCAAAAAAGGCGGTTGGCATCTATTCAGATTGTCTGCCAATAGACTCATAGACTTTGCCAGTCTGGCCAACCGCTGCTGATACAGATATTGAATAATTCAATATGACCCCATCGGTCCGCAACATCAGATCTGGGCTTACCCAGTGTGATCCATTGTGCGCGTTCATCCTGGCCTGAAAGCGCTCGCAATGTTGCTCTTCAGTCTCGTAAGTGGACGCGATCCTGGGCTCAGACATTGCATGACTCAAAGCTTGCATGGCAACATGAAAAAGGATGAAAAAAGTATTAAAAATAAAACGATCAAAAAAAAAACACGATTTGCTTCGCCCAGCATCAGGGTGAACTTGGTGGCGAGCTTGGAAATCGATGCAGCGAAAGATAAGTTTCCTCCATGACTTGAGCAGATCAGATTAGCTGCTGAGGTGCCAGCAGAAAGGCCATATGAATCAGAATATGGCGTTTGGGAATGCGTGAAGAATGTATTCTCAACGAACATATTTACGCGCAGTACAAAACAAATACAAAACTATTTCTCACCGCCAAGTCCGCATTGCCTTCTCCGACCAGCAAAACTCTCCGATTCTCTGCTAATCCAAACAAGTCCGCCACAGAGGACCTCGGGGAAGGGACGTTGGCAGAGTGTGCGCCTTCTGGCAAAGACTGACAGTGCTTTGGTTTGTCCAAATTAAATGAGGAAATTGGAAACGCTATAGTAGACTAGCAGTCAATAGCAGTCATATATACAGTACACATATGTATATATATATATATGTCTGATATAGTAGTAATATCTGTACACTCCTCATGCTTTCAAGAGTCCATAAAATTCTGAGACTGCTCCGCTGGGTGAAGATTTTTTCCGTGTAACATGAAGTTCCTTCACAGCCGAGCGGCGTATCCTTGGCATCGCCATCACCTGGCGCCTTGCGTTTCATCCTGGCGCCGCGTTCAACATATCCGTGGTACAAGGCTAGGGGAATAAATGGTGCTGCATCTCTGGGACTATGGAGACCCATCCACACTGGTACCCCATGTTTTTCTTGGTCCACACATTTTGCTACACAATCTTACACAAATCTCCTCTTACAGAAGCAGCCAACGGTTTAAACTCCCGTGCTTCATGTCCAGTTCTCCTTGTTTTCAAAGCGAAAATATCGCTGTGAGCTCCCACTTGGTATCAAGGCTTCTGCCGGCATCTCCGCCAAACACCAAGCTTTTCATTAGGACAGCAGTATTACTACACTGATTTGGAAGCGCCCTGAGATGAAAAGAGGACTGAATTGGTGAAAAGCAGAGTGAGATCACAAGCGGTGGAATGGCTGCTGTCACTAGGCAAGGGAACCTGTGTCTTTGTGTGCCAGTATGTGGGAAACCCGTAAATGCTGATCAGCATGATCATATTAGCTGCTCTTGTGGCTGGCATAGTTTGAATGTTAAGAATAAGCTGCTGAAGAACTTCAGATCATACCATCCTTGTTTCAATGCACTTGTGATGCTTGCAGATAGTGAAAAGTGGAGTGTGCTGCGTTCCCGCTTTTTGCATCTTTTTGCAGGGAGGTCTGAAGCCGGAAGCTACGGCAATGCATGTGCACACTAGTGTCCTCAGTGACAGCTGGTCGGCAGGATGGGCGATTCTTATGCCACTCTCCTGACCAAACCCTCAGGAGCTTGGGGGGTGGGCACCTCGGACGAGTCCTTAGCACAACGACTGCCGGGATGCTGTGGGTCCATGTTGATCCTACCTAAATTATACCTCAACAAACGTTCGTGCAAAGGGTCCGCCCACAATGTAACCACTCTACGGCTCTACGGCCCATAGCCCGTCTGATTCAATGCATTTTGCAGGCCTGGGATGCCTGGGCACCCGAACACCTCCAGGTGCAGCCAAGGCCGCAAGGGCATGACCCGCCAAGGCGGCCTGGTTGCGGCTGCAGATGCATTCAGATGCTGCAGGAATGTATGAGATATATGAGATGTATGAGAAATGGAACCACCCGAAAATCGGCCTTCTTCGATCTTCTTCCATTTTCTTCCTTTCATTTTTTTGCAACCAAACAAAGTACACTCTATCAACATCTATCGACCGTTCAAAGTATCATGGCTGTCATGGTTCTTGGCCAAAGCGAATTTCCAAATGCCTGGCCTGTGAGCGTGACAGCGTTTGGATGGAGCAGGCCTGCCGAAACTGCAGAGAGTTCAGCCAGGTTCCAGAGCAGAAAAGATCAGAAAAGATCAGAAAAGATCAGAAAAGATCAGAAACAAAAATCTCTGATGATCATTGATGATCTATAAAATGGACTGAAGTTTCGCAGTCCGCAGGCCCAGAAAGGCTCTCAGGATATCTTAGGATATCTATGTGAGCATATTGCACGTGGATCCGAAGCCCAGTACTCCAACACTAGTAGACTAGCCTTTGACACAATTCTTTTCACAAAATCGCAATGCAAAAAAGGAAACCTAATGCATTCTGAAGTCATTCTGAGGCATTGGAGAGTAGTCTAACTTCTTCAGTGCAATGCATTGAAGAGACCTCTTGCGAATTTATGAACTGATTAGATTGTATCTTTTTGCTGCAGGGTGGAAAACCGTTGGCCATCTCTGCATCTCCCCCGTCCAGTGCAGTTTTGTTCTCAATTGAACTCACAAGGCTTGTTGCCCTCGCCACCAGAGAATCGCCACAACTACTGTAGGTTGAAACGCGGCAGCTCGAGGCAGATTACAATGATCCGACTTGTCAATCGATTCGGCAAAACCAGGCATGCAATTGTTTCCACTTCTTCAGTTGCCTCAAGTGTTACAAGTTGACGATGTGGATCGATGAGTCTATGCCACTTGCTTTGTCAAAAGCAGTTGATTGATGTTGATTGGTGACGTACTGTACATTCCAATCTTGAAAAAAGGCACAAGCTTGATCCCTTAGCAAAGGTCAGACTTCCACAACTCTACAGGATGCAGCAAGGGGTAAAATGCATTGCTCCGGAATGAAAGCAATTGAACCGCAAACAAGGCATTCAAGGGAAAAACCATGCAAGTGGCCCGGCAATGAAACCTGAGTATACATGCTGCTGACCTATTGTTCAAAATAAAATTGGTTGAGATTCGAGATGGTTAAGAAAGCTCGGAGTACAGAATCCGAGCTCCGAACAGTTCTGCAGGTTGGATCCCTAGGAATCGACAAGTTGGATCGGAGCACAACCAACCAGTGTTCCGCAGCTTTGGCAGTTCACTGGCCGTTGCAAAGGGACAGGCTTCAAATGGCAACAGGGCTCGGCCAATGGACTCAAGGGCACAAAAGCTGGATTGATACAATGGCTCAAATGTCATCAACTTTTGAAGCATTCATTTGTAAAAATGCCGCACCCCGGATCTGATGACACCCAAATCCCAGTTTGCAGCGGCTGCTGCGGTCTTCACAGCAGCCTTTAAAGCCAAGCTCAGTCTGATTCATCTGGCGCCGGTGGCTGAAGTAAACGCATCTGCTTTTCCCTCACCTGATGCTGAAACTTGAAGGACCTCCAGCCTCCCCACTCTTCTAAATCAATGAATAGATTCAATCAGATTCAAAAAGTTGGTGGCAGCTTTGGTGCTGAAGCATGACCGAACCGAACATGTAGTCGTGTTTTCATGTTTGTTCATGTCTGTTCAGTGGTTTCCCCAGGTTACCCCTCCACTGAGGGGGCCGGCGTCTGCTTCACGCATCTCTTTCACATCCTCCTTCACATCCGTCACGTCGGCTTTGATGCGATCAAACTCGCGCTTTAACTTTTTCATCAGGTCTCAGTTCAGGTCTCAGGCTCTACTGTAGGGGATGGAAACTTTCAGGTTCAGTCGTATCCGCGTGAAAACATATCTTGACCGTCTTAATCGTCTTAACCTGGTCTCGTTTAAGATGCCATAGCCAGGCTACCCAAGGCTGAACTTGCGAGAGGTCTTGTGGATGCTAACCAGAGACTTGAGAGCAGAAAGCTTGGCATATGTCATTTTGAAAGGATGGGCAAGCCACAGGGCAGAAAAGGGAAATGTGTTGATTCAGGGCAAGTCTTGTAAAGAAAACAGAAACAGAAGATGAAACAAGATGAAAGATTCCCAGCTTTCCCAGCTTTCCCAGCTTTCCCAGCTTTCCCAGCTTCACAGAGCTTCGCAAGTTCCAATGCTGCGCCAAGCAACTCTCGTGGCGTTCATGGAGAATCTCAGTGGGCCAGAGCTCGTGCCAGGTTTCAGAGCTTCAAGGCCAGGATCGAAATTCTGAGGCAGGTACAGCAATTACATGATTTCATCATATTCCATCCGCGGTTGATCCATTTAATCCAATTCCCAACTTCCCAACTCATGATATTTCACCTGTGCTGCCAAAGTAACAATCTTGAACATCTTGAATTGTCCCAAGCAGTCCTGGCAGCTTCCACGGCATGGTTGGATGACAAGGTGCCACAGACAGAAAAGGTGGTTCTGAGATGCAGTGAGGCGGCGGTGACCTGTTAGCTAAGCCAATCCCAATAAATCCTAGTGCAGGAATGCTTGCAGTGGACCTGTGGGGAATGGCGAAACAAGTCACACACGGCTTTCGCCGTTTTGCATGAGGGACATTTCCTCAAGACATGTGTTAATATCAACATGCTTGTCTTCCTGGGGCTAAGGGCAAATCTACCCAGCCCAAAGAAGACGAGCTGCCCACAAGTCGCTGTACACCCTTGACTGCCCACAATCCGACCCTGCACCTTGACTTTGGCTGGGTTTGAACCACGGAGACCTTAGCCAGAAACCTCCTGGTTGGAAGAGTTTCTCTGGGGATCTTAATCACATCAATTCCATTCAATTCCGCCTTTTCGGTGCCACATGGTGCCACCCACCTGCATCAACTGCTGCCCAGTAGCTCAAGATGTTGTCCATCAACATGTTGAATGGCATTCCAAGCCAACCTCGATAGATCTGATAGAGGGGCGACCAGGGCACAAGAGAGCTCCGGCAGAAATATCTCCGAGTTTTCTCAACTTTGGTGACAAAGGCTTGCTGCTGTGCGGTCCAAGTGCTACCGCTCAAAAACAAGCACTGAGCAGGGCTGCAAGGTCGTTATTTCTTGGGATCTCATAGTCATTCCAATATGCTCTCAAGCAATATTTGGAAGTGAGGAAGTTGGAACTTTTCTGGAATCAACTGCCGCCATGACTGCACCTTCTCGCTCGACTTCCTCAAAAATTAGATCAAGCATCTCCTCGGTGACTGTGCTGTTGCGAGTTTTGTTTAAAGGACAGACTTTACCAAAAGCACAACAAGTCAACCATCATCCAGCAGGTTGTTCGCACCACCGTGGCAGCCAAGCAGCACAAAGAACGTAGACATCGACACCCACTGCATTTATCTGCAAGCAACGCAACCGATCGAAGAACTCAAAAAGAAGTGCAAAGAAAGGGGAGATTCTCGAACCAGGACATCACTATGTGTGCAAGCAACTGTTGGACTAATGGCCACCAATCTGTCAAACAGCAAGATCTTCAAGTCTCTGCTTCCTGAAGTACAATTGTTCCAGAATGACTGCGTCTGAATCCCCTTGGCCAAATCTATACCATGCCATTGAACATAAGCTGCAAAGGTCGCAGCACATCAAAATTTCAAGGAGCAGGAGTTTTGTTGTTTTGCTTCTTGAAACCATAAAGTTGAAGTATCAAAGCATCAGGAAATGGGTAGAATGACAAACGAATGTGATAGATTGTCCAAGGCACAATGCGGGCGATGGGTCGTTCCACCTCAGACCACTAAACCAACAATGTTGGCTGACCAGAAAAGCAGAAAGGTTGACTTGCGTCATGAGCCACACTCACGAGTAGAAGTTTAAAACTCCAAAGACGTAGACTACTTAGCATATCGCAACATGTCTCCAAATAATTGCTTTGTTGAAACGTAGGAGAGGTCTGTCAAGTGTAGCAATCGCTATGCTACCACTGCTTTCACTTGTCCGAAGGTATTGAATAAAGAAAAAACGCTCATGCACTGCCGATGTCATTGCTCACAGTGTAAATAGTACCCCAGCTATACACAACACTTCTGTTCCATGCACTTGGCACAGTGAAACTCCACATGCGGAGGCAGCAGCAAGAACAGTGCTCACTACATAGCGAGAGAAAGGAAACAAAGAAACTCCCATCTGAGCGCAGAACGACAAGGCGCTGGAATTCACTTTTGCTGATCCTCGTGACAAGGGCAGTAACATTTGCTCAGATCTCTTACCATGAGATTCTGATTGCAGGCACTTGAACTGAGTTCCGTAGTAGCTGTTGTTTACCATTCGTGAACATTTGCTTCACAATTCATAAGCGCTAAGACCCAGAGGAACCCAGTAGGAACCCAGTTCTTTTCTGGAAGGATGCGGCCCAATCATCCCAGAAAGCCAAGCATCGGCTGCTCCGGAGACCAGCCCATCTTGATGAGCTGCCGCCTGGCCAACTCAGTTCACTGAAATGTCCCAAGTCAGCAGCATGGCAGTGCAGGCTGCACTTTGCGTAGCTTTCTTGGAATCTCTCATTGATTTAAATTGATTTAAAAAGACAAAAAGCAGTTTGAGGCACAATGCAAGTGCAATCCATTTGCCAGCTGTGACTGTGACTCAGCCATCCCACGTCCCACAGCCCACCTCATTTCGCTGGACATGAAGGTCACCTCAATTCTGAGGGAAACCTGTTTCGGTTTGCTAATAATATGCGAAGGTAAAACCGCCAGCAAATATTGAAAACTCCAGGCTCAATCCGATCAATCTTTCTTGGTGTCCCTGCAGCCAGGCTTTCTTTCTCGACTGAAGCCACAACCTGACAACAAATCGAACAATGTACAAATTGCACGAAAGATGTGTGGATAATAAGGACTTTCGCTCCAGGGTTGCACAATCTCTGAAATTCTCAAATTGTAATAGCATCTGTATCCCCGTATAGGATTCACGTGCGTAGCTTATCTGCCTGCTTTGAATTGCTCAATAAAACTGAGTAGGGATAAAGTTCAAATTCATACTTGCGCACTTCCAGGGGCCAAGTGTGAGACTGCAGGCCATTCTTGAGAAATTGATAAATGTATATATATATATATACAATGAATTAAAATGATATAAAATGTTCATCTTGCTGGAACAGCATGTCTTGCGTGTACCGCACAAGGAATCAGCTGCGCACCTGCACCACTTCCACAAGCACCCCTACAAGCATGTACATGACCTCGGATCTTTCGGCAAGTTCAACAGATTCAACATGTTTCAACATGTTTCAAGTAGCACTTCAAATCACTTCAATATGTTTCAGCCGTGTTCAAGACATGCTGGAGACAAAGCAGCCCCTGCTCGCACGTCGCAGCCAAGAGCCAAAAGTCATACATTCCAGATGTAATAAATCCAACCAAAGAGTTTCTTTGAGCTGCGTTGCAAGCACAAGAGCGAAACAAACCACAGGCTGAAGGATTGGCTTCGGTTTATCATCCGCATGTCTTCTCAATCCAATGCTGATCAGCAACCACGCATGCTCAAGAAGTGCCAAAAACCTAGTGCTGCTGAAGAAGACTTGAACTTCTTAGTTCCCCACTGTCAATGACACCAATGCCAAGAAAAATACCGTCAGTGGCCAAAGGTACCTGGTGACGTGAGTTGCAGATGTTCACCCAGACACACAAAGCAATGGTGGAATGTCCATCCGCCATGAGCTGACATCAGCTTAGATGCAAGAGGACCCACACAGCCACACGTCTCGCAACAGTGGCAATAGTTTGGGCAACAATTTGGGCAACAAGAATGAGCATTTGGGACATCTTGGGACATCTGGGATTCTCAGGCGGGGTATGGCAACACAGGGATGGTCACCAAGTGGCACCCCCAGAGATGGAGTCGAGCAGCTGGACACCTTGGACCAGCCACCAATGTAGTGTGCATCTGCAATCCATACTTCCACTGTATCTTTGCATCCCCTGGAAAACGCCAACATTCCGATGCGTTCCAAGTTCAGAAGCTGAAGCTGCTCGCACTGGCTCTCCTTTTTGGGCCTGGGTTGCGCAAGGACCATCATCCAGGTTCCTGTGNAAGCTGCTCGCACTGGCTCTCCTTTTTGGGCCTGGGTTGCGCAAGGACCATCATCCAGGTTCCTGTGCTGCAGGCTAGGTCTGGCGCAGCTTCCTTTCCAGACCAGCCGCTGAAACTGGACTATGGTACACGTTGGCCCTTATAGGTGTGGGCTGGGAGGGTGCTTTGATCGGGGCACTCGAGCCCCTTCAGTCTACGGTATACACAGAACATTGAGCACTCCTCCTGAATGTTCCTACGCTCAAGAAAGCTATCAAACATTCCGATGCGTTCCAAGTTCAGAAGCTGAAGCTGCTCGCACTGGCTCTCCTTTTTGGGCCTGGGTTGCGCAAGGACCATCATCCAGGTTCCTGTGNAAGCTGCTCGCACTGGCTCTCCTTTTTGGGCCTGGGTTGCGCAAGGACCATCATCCAGGTTCCTGTGCTGCAGGCTAGGTCTGGCGCAGCTTCCTTTCCGCACTGGCGCCCCAGACACCGCTTCACCAGTGCGAGCAGAGAAGATTTTCTGACTTGGGAGGCTAAGGACATCATTGAGCGCCTCTCCATGGGCGTAGTCGGAGTCATCAGCTACCCTTCCCAGGATTCTGAAGAGGGCATCCAGCTGTGGGTGATCACGTACAGCTCCGATCTCTTCCATGTCCTTGAACTCGTGCCTCGAAACATTGTCAGCTATGTTGAGCTCGGAGGCCACCCACTCTAAGTGCAAATGCCACTTCAGAGCTGCTATCACCCGCCAGGTCAGGGCGACCATGTTGCAAATGGCTTCATCTTTGCAGTAGCCCTTGCGAAGTGCGAAGAGCCCGGATGAGTTGTCAATGAAGGAAACCACGAGCTTCGTCGTGGTCCCGGAACCACTCAGGAATGCAATGAGTTGTGCAAGGATCTCAAGGAAGTATATGTACGCTTTCCTTGAGCAGAACTTCTTGAGCAACCAGGGTGGCACTCGTCCTGCTGCGTAGTGCGTTGAGTCCTGGAGGTGGATGACGTATCCCCAACCATTCTCATAGGTGTGACATCTCGATTTGAACCATCTTTGGGGGATGGTAGAGGATCCCACGGACATACTTTGCCCGTCCAGCACGAAGTATGCATCTGTGTAGATGATCATCACTGGTTGTTGTAGAGCTCGTGGAATGAACCTTGGTGTGATGTCTTCGAGGAGCTTCTTGAGAGTCCGGAGGGCTGACCTCAATGGCCAGTTGAGATTCTCAGCCTTCTCGGCCGGTTGATGCCCATGGGCTCTGGAGTACAGTGGTTGCATGGCTGCCTTGCCAAGCTGCCCGAACAAGGTTGAGGTCAAGAAGATCAGCTTGCCCGCCAATCTGTGGGCCTCATCTGGTGTCAAAGAGTTGGTTGTGAGCGCCTTGTCGATTGTGTTGATGACTTTCTGGCATCGTTTCGGGTGTGGTGCAAGCTCGACTCCTCCTGCCTGCAAGGACACGTTGACCCCAAGAACTTTTTGAGTTGACTTGGGAGGTAGAGCTTTGGTCTCTTTCATGCGTAGTCCAAGGACTCTGGTGAGCATGGAGAAGCTTTCAAAGCTGCTGTCGACCAGGTTGTCGTGCTCAATGCCGATGAAATCGTCGACGTAGTGGCCGACTGTGGTTGCCAGGATGCGCCTCCCAAGGAACGTGATGGCATCCGCTGCCCTGTTGAAATTCCAAACAGAGCTTGCCGCTCAGAACATCAAAGCATGGTGTCGGAGCAAGATTGCTCCTTGTGGCGTCATCAGGACGCAGTAGCAGTCGTTTGGCTCCCTGACTGGGAATTGTCTGTAGGCCCCATTGAGATCTTGTGCCCAGATCTTGGTGGGGTTGTCCCCTGAGGACAGGGCCAGCGCGAGCTCGGTGAAGACCCTGATGTCGTGGTGATGTGGCACGTCATGTGCTACCACTGTGGCATTGTGGCCAGATCGACGGAAATCTTCACATCGTCGTACTTTGTCAGTCTGCTTCACACTGAAGCACTTCCTAGTGCCATCGTCCTCCGATGCCGTCCGGAGGAAAGTCCGGCTGCCATAATTCCAGCCGCAAGGGGTCCTCCACTTGGCTGGCTCATTGTTGGCCTCATACTTGGAGGCTCGATGCAAAATTCGAGCCTTCGGCCTGAAGACAAATGTCTCTGGTGGGGCTGAAAGGGCTCCCTTGATCTGTTCCATCTCTGCTTTCAGAGACCTCACAGCCGATGCAGGGGCTTTAGGTCTGGCCGACCTGGCTGCGTTGGCCGTCTGCTCTTCCTGTTGCACTGGAGCAGGGGTCTGCGGAGCCATACTCAGCTGGACACGTTGAGGTTGATCTGCATTCTGTGACAAAACCTGTCGCGGGATCTGAGGGACCCTGACAAGAGCACTATCTTGTGTGTATCGGAGGACCGAGGTCGATGTCCACCTGCCCAGAAGCTGAATCAAGGACAGTTCAACTCCTGAGGCAGACATCATCTGTGCGCCAGCGATGCGTAGCACATGCCCCGCAAAGCGTTGGGACTCTTCTCCATCGGGTCCGACACGTGTGATGGCCGTGCCCGTCTCGGCAATCAGTCTTCTGAAAGCTTCGATAAACATCTGTTTCGAGGCGGTTCTCCCCTCATGATCAGGAAAAAGTGGAAAGGACTGGCTCCTGGACCGGCATGGGTGTAACTCCAGCCTGACGAGATGTCTCTCTGCACTATGCCATACGCACATTCCATGTGTCCTGGAGCCGCAGCTACATGTCAGCGTCCTTTGTGTGAACTTGCCATGCGGGTCCGTTTTGTGCACTGGAATAGTCAAGCTCACCTGGTTGGACTCCAATGATAGATCACCTGCTCGGGCTCCTGCAAGCTCGGACTCCCTCATCATGTACCAAATGCCCAAAATTGCCATATCACGAATGTGATGAAGCAGAGAGAAGCTGAAAGGGACGTTGTCATCCACAGCTTCTATGCGTCCCAACAGCAAGGCGTCGAAGCTGTCCTTTAGCTTCGAGGTTCCAAGGCCTCTCAAAATTGACCGCAAGCAGTCTCTGATTGTCGCACGAACCATCTGCGGCACATGTGTGCGAAGAGTCCGTTGTTGATACGAACAAATCGCCTGAAAGTACACTGCTGCACTCCTATATCCCCCTGCTTTCAAGGAGGCAGCGAAACAGCGAATGTTCGACGAATCAAGAGGCCAAGCGGGCATCTCCCAGGCTCTGACTATCGTCATATATGTTCGTATCCTAGCCTCGTAGGCCGGGTTGGTCGATCTGGCCAGGACATCTTGGTCAAGGAGGCGTAGGGATTTCTGCCTCTGATTCGGTAGGGCAGCGTCCAGTGCCGCTTGCAAGTTGGCGCGTTTGTTGAAGCACCGAACTGGTAGGTCTTCTCTGACCGGTTCTCCAACCGGCTCACTCGGTGGGCCCGACGACCCAGCTGTCGCCAGGGGGCTGGAAGCCAACACGGCTTCAACCTGCCACTGATGCAGGCCGTTGCTCAGCAGCTGATCTGTGTGCAACACCAACTGGTTGACACTCGTAACCCCATGGCGGATGAGGTGAGGAGCTATGGATTCCAAACCCGCGCGCCTAAGGGCGTCCCAGAGGTCTTCAAGGTTCGACATCTGAAATCCGACGGGAATGCATGCACACATTGCAATGTGACTACTGGGAAGGGTGAATCAACCAACTGTGATGAACCCCAACGTATGTATGATGAGAAACAAATTAAGGGAGGAGTCAACCAACTGTGACTCATCTAAATCCCTTTTGGGAAAAGTCTGGATCAACCGGCTGTGACCCAAAAACATGTAGGCATGGTCTTAGACCTAAGTGTATAATTGAGCGATGAGCTCAGAATGCATGAAGCCGATGATTGATGCCCTGGACAGCGGCCGGTATGAAATCACACGCACACTGACTGAAAACCCCACCTGGTTTCAAGTACATGGTGAAGGATGGTAGTGGGAGGACATGAGCAAAGGAAGAGATGGTGATTCAAAAGACGCACAACAAATGTCTTGCCATTTTGAGACCACACATGGTCGATCAGAAGCCACTCCTGGGCTTGTGACTAAGAGTTTGGCAGCGATTGATGCGAGCCCGACTGCCGCACACTCGTCATTGTAAAAGAGAGCTCTGGTAGCCCGATCACTATGTCATACGCCATCTGGTAGTGTGTTGCTCATGTCCTCCCTTCACTGCGAGGTCTCCAGAGGTGGGTCGTCACTACGTCTGGAAGCCCTGTCTGCCAGGGCTGCTTGCATGATCACCTGGAACCCCGACAAGGTGTCTCGTATGACCTGGATCACCTGATAGCCGTCATGGTAGAGGAGTTCATCAGCTGCGACCACCACTCCGAATTGAATGCGGTCGAATCTGACGCCTTCGTCCTCTGCTAGTCCAAGCCGCCAGGACAGCATTGCATCGCCCATCAGAGCCATAGAGTTCCGCAATGCGTTGAGGTTCTCCTGGAGTTGCTGGCCATTCGGCGCATCTTCTCCCCAGGCCCAGGTGACATCACCTTGTGCCATGCTTCCGACCAACTCAGCTGCCGCAGGCCCCAACTGCAGCGCAAAGTCAGTCAAGCCTTGACATAGGGCTCGGAGGGGATTATCGAAGATCAGTAGGTACTGATCTAAGGCCGCGGAGAAGGCCAACAGGCTGAGTCCCACCACTGGACTCCCTGCCCTCCTCCCATAGGCTATTTCTAGCCGTCTGGCTATCGGCAACCAGGGAGATCATCCATAGCGCCAGCGAGGCTGCCATGGCGCAACTACTCCCTGGCTGCTTTGATCGGGGCACTCGAGCCCCTTCAGTCTACGGTATACACAGAACATTGAGCACTCCTCCTGAATGTTCCTACGCTCAAGAAAGCTATCAAACAAGAGAATGTAGACCCAGCACCACTTCGGGGCAACCGGGGTTCAAAATGGGTACACATAAGCTTGTATCACACTTGGCAAACTTTTCACACATTGTCATTTCATGTCATTTCATCATCCCATGATTCAGTGGAGGGAGACAGTTGCCCTAATTTTGGCCAAGCTGCTCTCTGGGAATAGGCCTTTCCGCATGGACACAGTTCGAATCCAAATGTGCAGCACCATGCTTTTTGTGATTCAACCACTAAAACCACTGTTGAGCACCAGCCTTCCAACATGTCAATGGAGACGTGCTAGTTCCTATTCACTGTGCAAGATTCTTTTCGGGTCGCTCTCATGGAGCATGTTCATTTTGATGATCAGTGCCAAATGATTCACTCATTTCTTATTTGCATTGTTGTGATTTATTATGGACTTTACACATTGTGTTACACATTGTTCTGGACGTTATGGCACGCACCTTCACCTACCCCAAGATCGCCTGACCTTTCCCCGTCCCAATGAGAGCCCGTTGCACCTTGAAGCAGCAACGTGTTCATGGCCTCGTAGGTCCCGTGCTTGAAGGCTTGAAGCGAGGAACTCATGATGACATCATAAGATTTCCCCAGGGCCCCAATCCCAGCCTCCGGGACAGTTCTGAAGTAGAGTTTTCCCACCTTCCAAACAGAGAGTCTACCCGTCTACCCACGCCTACCCAGGCTTCTGGCATAAATTAGAGAGGCAAATGACATCAGACTTGCCTAAGCACGGACTCATTCTTGAATTCTTGAATATGTAAAAGTATGTAAAAGTGGTTCCATCTTGCAATTCACACTCACTTCACCTCAGTGTTTTCTGTGAGCTCGCGGATTGCGATTGCAAAGGCATAGGTTATCAGGGTCCTTTGTTGCCAATGTCGGGAAGGAACCGATGCAACAGGTGTAACGTGACCTGTGCGATGGACCTTGACCTCTTGCAGAAAGTCCAGTAGCTGATGCGCGTAAAAGATCTTGCTTGTACTGGATCTCCAGTGCTCTCTGATGGTCTCTGCCAAGCATCCAGAAGATGAAAAAGATGGTGACCGAACGGGAGGCGAAGCCAATGCCCTCAGTGCAGCGTCGTGCATTTCTCGGGTTCGGTTGCTTGTCTTGGCATCAATATGCAACGCTATGCAACCATATCAAACGCTTGACTACTGAGAAAGGAAACTTATCATTTTTTTGGCAACACTGTGTATGGCCATTCCAACAAATCCCTGGCTGGTTTTTGAGAGTCAAAGTCTGTGTATAATCAAGCTTAGGAACAATCTACAGACACACTATGTATTAATTTAATGGTATTGAGATCACGATGGTCCAAGTTTGTGAATCAAGGTGTCTGCTGCACAAGTAGATACCGCCCCATGATTCTGCAAACAATAAACATCGATAAACATTCCATAAACCGTCCATATATAGACTATAGAAACATTGATCGTTCTATAAACATTCTATAAACTATAAACAATCATCATAATTACATCATGATTCATCATCCTTTAGATCCTTCAGATTTCCCAGTGCCAGGCTGCCTTCACAATGATCACCAACTCTGGGACGGCTCGCAGAAGCCTGGCTAACCTGCCGGGACGAATGGCATTCAGCTGCTCTCGTGGCTAATGAAACTGGCAAAGTTGGCAAACAGGTTCAGATTCAACTTCTTAGATATCCGGTTGATATCCAGTGATATCCAGATAGTACAAGAATGTACAAGGATCAATACATTCATCCATTGCAAGCACCAGCAATATATCGTAGAAGGATGCAAAGCAAAAAGTAGGTGGCGAGTCTTCATATAGCATGGCCTTTATCTTGTGCCAAATGGCAAAGGTGTGTCAAACTAGTCTCGTTCAAGTCTCGTTCAATGGCAATTCTGCTGCCTAGTGAGACGACAGAGCTTGGCCATGCGCAGCATTCGCAGAATTGTCATCATGGACCTTGCAAAAGCGTGGGCAGATCATCAGATTGTGATCCAGTTGCAATTGTCCACGGGCAGAATCAGTCTGGGCTGATTGCATCTGCTCTGGGCTCCCCAACCCCCCTCCTGGTTCGAATCGGATACCTTGCAGGCATCTTGCAGGCAAATCTTGATTTGCCTACTAGGTGATTGGTGCTCACAAACTATAATATATATATATATATATGATATTGCATTGTCATCATGTCAGCCAGCAGGAACTGATTTGCGCGCCTCCTCCATAGACAAGTATCAGGACCAGCCATGTGTCCAACACGTAGAGCACCACCAGAAGCAGGTCCAAGACAAACCACCTCAGCTGCGGCTGACTGAGTAAATCAACTCAATCACCCCTCAACCTTGGAGCACTGCAATTTCATGTAAGATTGCAAAAAACGATCCAAAATGATTTGTCACTAGCTGTACCATCTCATCTAAAGGGGTTTCAGCATTGCAGTTGGGCAAACTTGACTTCGCATCCTCAACACACCTAGGGTCTCAGCCCATCTCGAAAGCAGTTGCCTTGACAGGTTTGCGGTTCTGTAAGATGGATAAAACAGAAGGCATGACTCCGGCATGACTCCGGCATGACGGGCATGATTGCCATCCAAAAGTTTAAGAGGATCCACTGGAACTCACTGAGCCATGGAACACATCCAAATTCACTTGACAAACTAAGTAGCTTTGCGCAGATATTCAGGAGCATCCGCGTTCAATGCAAACAAGTATAGCCAGTCGTCCAACATAAGAGTCGTCCAAGATAAGGTCCGATCTGGTCTTTGATATGCTTCCAGAGTGAATACAGCGCAGGTTTTCCTTGTTTCACAGAGCACCCTGTGGCACCGAGCATTTCCTTTCAAAAGCGGCAAAGCGAATAAGAAGCTCCAAGAAGAAGTAGGTACAAAACGCCTCAGGTTTGCCAGGCTAATATCTCTATAGGATCGTATATCATAAGTCGAATAAATCTTGCAATATCATTTCATTTATGTGTATATATATATATACATGATTTATATATGTCTAATATCAAATAATACTCAATACAGCAACCAGATGCAATCAGCATCTTAAAAGCAAGATCTCATCCGTGTCTGCAAGAGGTGCTCAATACGAGAGTGTCTTGGCATGTCATTGTAGTCCACTGCGGACAAGATGCGTTTTCCACGATCAAGAACGCAGGATGCGCATCGGTGATGACGGTGGCAGTATTCAAGTCCTCCCGGGCGCCAATCGGTTAAACTCAATTTTCAAACCTCGAAGCTGCTCGTGGAGCTCGCAGGTCAGCTTCCAATGCCCCCACACCCCAGTTCCATATCAACGGCCATCCAACCGGCATTCAAGAAGACGATCCAGAGTGTGACCTGAAAACACTGCCACATTGCGGCCCAATCAATGAAGTGCTTTCAAGGGTCTGTGCAAGGCTGGTTTGTTTTTTTGGCTATGTGTGTCGTCTTTATAAGAAGGGCCACAAGACTCAGTACAAACAACAAGCACTCCATCATGCCACTATGCCTTTGTCTCATCGGGACCAGGCTCAACAATGCTCGACTTGGTGAACGAATGGTGCATTTTATTACTTCATTTTGCTCGTAGCTAGACTTTGTATGAAAATGGCAAACCATTCTGCACTGCGAGGTAACGCCCGCACATATTCAAAGTATGGAGAACGAGCAATCGCCTCACGGGTCAGATGGGCACTGGTTTGAATCATCGGCCAGGTGGGGCTTTGAATATCTTTCTACAGGGTGAATCAATGCAAAGGTGTTCCTTCCTGTCGATACTTGTGTCAGGTATGCCCAGCAGCTTTCAGGTCTTAGTCTTCCTGTCCAACACCTTGACAGTCTTGAGAGAGCAACAAAAAGACAAATTTCTACAATAGCATCAAAAGGCTAAGTAATCCAATAGATTTCAAATTGTGAGCGCAGGGCACTGCAGTGTCCTGTTCCTCTGAATCGCGAAACTGTTTTCTGACCGAAGTTGTGCCTGCGAGCAGCCAGTGCTGTAGTAGAAGTCGAAGACCGAGTAAGGCCTGGGTAAAATTTGAGGTATACATCGGCTTACCAGCTGCAGAGGGACGTTGTGCCATGTGCAAGTGATTCTGACGGTCCAAAACCCCATTTGACACGCATTTGCCAAAAGAAATGGTGGTTGAATAGTTTGAAAAGACTTTGAAAACCATTTAAAACGTTTTAAAGCCTTGACAGTCCCACCCCTTTAAGCACAGCACGGCTTCATCGCAGCCTCTCTGGCCTTCTCCTTGAAGTGCTCTTCTCCGCCTAGCGAAAAGCTCCGAAATGTGCTTCGTTGTCTATGCAACGTCTACAGCAAGTTTCAGGGCAGGAACTTGTGCTGCGAATATACAGAAACCAAGGATATGTGCATGCTACATGTATGTGATATAATCTGTGATAAGTTACATATGTATGTTATATTATATTATAGGAAGTTACATTATTTTGTATTGTTTTATATCATATTATATATTACTATATCATTATATAATATTACATCATATTATATTATATCATATTATACTATATTATCTTACATTTTATTATATTACATTATATTCCATTATATTACATTACATTATATTATATTGTATCATATTATATCATATTATATTATAAATTATATCATATTATATTATATTATACTATATCTATACATATATGTGTTTTTGAAGTGTGTCACTTCAAAAACCCTTCTGCCAATCTTGGAGTCGGTCAGCACAGAACGATTGCCTCCAAAGTGCTGAGAGGCTGCTTCTTCGAGCTGGGCGCAGGCGGTTGAGCAACATGTGTGGATGAATCGCTCACCCCCAAATACCCAGAATTCCAGTTGGTTGATCCAGTTTGGTGGGGACCCTGGTGGTAACATGAAATCATCAATTCACCAAACGAAGTGCTTCCAGCAACAAAAAGCGAACTCATTGGTGATGCCCTGAGATTTCGTCTGTGACATCCTGTGACCACCACGAATGCCATTGTTGAGCTAAGGTGCCATCGGCTGGTTGGAGTGCTTTGACTCCCGTCGCGTCCTTGCGTGGATCTTTGCAGCATAGGCTGTGCAGCAAAGGTTGTACAGTAAAGGCCCCAGATTGTTGGAGGATTTTTTGGTTTTTGCTTTTTGGTGATTTGTCCTGTTTAAGATACCTCGCATCATTTGGACCTAGAATCTGTGATTTGCGCGATATTTGCAGCATCTGTAATCGGCAATCTCTTATTTGCCAAGTATTTGCGGCATTTGGAGCCAAGAATCTATACAGTAATTTGTTTGGGATTTGCATGAATCTCTCAAATGGTGGCATCATGTTTGTAGCATTTTACAGCTGGAACTTGTCACGTGGTTGGTATGTACAGCACTTTGGGCTAAGATTCCTGCTCTTGGCTCTTGCTATTATATTTGATGCTGGATCTTGTCTCTCTTAACAAGCGCAAATGACAAGTCGTCAAAAGCCACAAAAACAACAAAAGCCAAGAAACCAAAAGCCACGAAAACCATCAAAGCCAGAAACATTTCTAAGAAAATACCAAACAAAATGCGTGCCTTCGTTCCATGCTGGCGCAGAAAAAGAAAAAATCTCCAAAAAAGACAAGAACCCTTCGCTGCGCTTTTCGGAAAATATTGCTGTACCCTATGTTGTAGAATGCTTCAAAGCTATGCGACATATATACTGTACATGTTGCGACCCATCAGAGTGCAGAATGGGCAAAAAGGTGTGAAAAGTGCAGGCATGCGTTTGCTCTACTGGTTGCATTTTGGCGCCTTTTCAACAGAACAGGTGTTTTAAAAATGCTAACAGTACGTGAAATTATCGGGTGCTGGAGAAAAATATGACTTCTTGCTCAGAACGTGGTTTTAGCGTTAACGTCAACAAATGAACACATCAAAAAAAAACAATTTCTCCAACTGAGCGACTCTTCAACTCAGACCAAGAAAATCTGATCCAATTCCTGCTGACAGCATGTATGAGACACAGCATGAACGACTGGAGATATACAGTATAACAAACAACAGTCGGCACAATATCAAGAGCAATCTGGGCTCAGTTCCTCAGAAGGTTAACTACCCTCACAAGCGTACTTCAGGACAAAGCATTGCGATTGAAATTTGTCCTCACTGCCCCAACACGCCAAACTCTCTTTCTATTGGGTTCATGTAAAGTCAAGTGAGTTCCTTTTGATTCTGGCTGGTTCAAATTCAGCTGTTCAAATCTCTCACCAGCTTGTTCTTGACAAAGCCTTGTGAATAGA
>BGPT01000813.1:0-22372 GCA_003297045.1 Symbiodinium sp. clade C Y103 | reverse complement strand
AACACGCCAAACTCTCTTTCTATTGGGCTCATGTAAAGTCAAGTGAGTTCCTTTTGATTCTGGCTGGTTCAAATTCAGCTGTTCAAATCTCTCACCAGCGCCAGCGTGTTCTTGACAAAGCCTTGTGAATAGACCACCCTCTCACTGCATCTAATAGAAAAGATATACAGCAACCAGAGACATACATCATACAACAGTCGGCACAATATCAAGAGCAATCTGGGCTCAGTTCNNNNTGGGCTCAGTTCCTCAGAAGGTTAACTACCCTCACAAGCGTACTTCAGGACAAAGCATTGCGATTGAAATTTGTCCTCACTGCCCCAACACGCCAAACTATGTTTTTGGTGACGGCGCCCCTCAGGCGACCGCACTCTTGTTACTTTTATCATGTGATCTTGATTTGGTCTTAATGTTTTCATGTTTATTTGACGTGAATGTCCGGTTCTTGGAGATGTTCGTCTGTTTTCAATCGCTACGTCATAGCATGGGGTGGGGTGGGGTGGGGGGGATGGGGTGGGCTAATAACGTTCATGTCGGCTGCCGGATTGATGTGATGCTACGTCATGCTACGTTGTGAAGATGTTGAAGTAAGTTCAAGGACGCACTGGATGTTACGTTGTGAAGATGTTGAAGTAACTTCGAGGACGCTCTGGATGTTACGTTGTGAAGATGTTGAAGTAACTTCAAGGACGCTCTGGATGTTACGTTGTGAAGATGTTGAAGTAACTTCAAGGATGCTCTGGATGTTACGTTGTGAATATGTTGAAGATACTTCAAGGACGCTCTGGATGTTACGTTGTGAAGATGTTGAAACGGAATCGAATTGCTGGAACCCAGGTGTTAGATCGAATATGGGATGGTTTGAAGTCTTCCTTGCCAAGACAACTCTCAACCCTCAGCTGACAGGAGACCAATTAAAGTTGCAACTCAACAAATATGTCTGGGTTTGGCAGCGGAAACATCACAAAATTGGATGTGGCTTAGATCTGCTACAGGAACTTGGAAAACTCATGAAGTCGATCAACAAAAAGATCGGATACTGATCGGATACTGGAAGTGATCAGAAAGCAGATGAAAAAAAACTTCGGATGTGTTTGGGTATCATGTTTTCGAAATCCTTTTTCTTAAGAAATCGCGTTTTCGCTACAGCGAAAACAACACAAAGTTAATTTTGAGGCGCGCTTCCAATGTTTTTGAACCATTTTTTAACCTCGATCGAGCAAGGTTCATGCATAAAGTCTTGCGTTTTACAGGGAATTGTGCTTTAAACCTCTAAAACGACCTCTGAAAAACATAAAAGAGCGCGGTCGCTCCACAGGCGCCGCCACCATGTTTTTCTTTAGATTTATCACTTGTGTCCAAATTTCTGCCCCGCTGGCCTTGGTTTGAAGTCCACTTCCAAGTATAGGGAGGCTTCTGTCTGGCTGTGCGCCTCCCAAATGAGCAAATCCGGTCCAAGCATTCCACTGCAACCAATAGCCCAGGCCCATGGTCTTTTCAATACAGAAAGTTGTTGAAAAGTGTCCCAAGCAATGTGATGTGCAGGCATCATCTGGTACCAAAAATCATTGAAATCATGGAAATACACTGATTACACTGTGTTGATAGTTGATAGTATCAAATTGATCGTCTTTCTCCATCCTTTGCTTTTCCTGAAAAGCACTGCCAGAGTGGCCATGGGCGTTTGGCACAGCATGGGCACTCTGCTGATTTCCTAGGCCTCCTTTTGTGGTGGAGGCTCCGTCCTTGTGGATTGATCATTGGCAGATTCACTGGAGGTGTCTACGAGCATAAACACATAGATAGTCCTGATTTAAAAGCAAGGATCAGTGATTGTACACTTAGATCCCGAAGATGATATTAAACCTCTCCATGGCCCCCATCACAAAATGACTCAGCCTGCATCTCTCTTAACCCTAGGATGATCGCTAAGAATATGCATGTCTGGTTTGCGCCAAGCAAACACACGAAACAAAAACAGCGTGATGAAATGAAGTTGCTACAGTCATCTACAGTCAAAAGTGTCAAAAGCATCCTAAGGACAGCACTGAGCAAAGAAATCTCGAAAGCGTTTGCTTGCCTTGCAGATTGGAGGGGCTCTCATACAGTCATTGTGCGAAAATATCTCAGTGGAAAATGAGTAAGCATGATATAGAATGATGGCAATGATCATGTATGATGAACGATTGTATTTAGGAACAGGATGCGTGCAACTGTCAAGCCTAAGCGGCAGCGTGGGATGTCAACCACTAGCTCGGAAGATGTTGGAGATGTCGGGTGCCAAGCAATTGCTTGCGATGTGATGGGTGTTGTTTCAAAACAAAGTGCTATTAGTGTTTTTCTTCCCTACATTTTTTGGTGCCGTCCCTGTTTTGGCTGTGCAATTGTTGGTTTGCTGATCATGCTGGTCCCATACTCAAGAAAAGGCCCTTTTGGAAGGACAAACTGGTGGAGAGGAAATATCATATTTGCGCAACTGCATCTGGATCAGTCTCAATTCGCTCTGTTCATTCTGGTTTCCATTGGTTACCAATTACTTACATCAAACGTTTACCACCGCGTGTCCACCAAACTCCTGAATGCAGGATCGAAGTGAGACACGCCTGCAATCCGCCCAAGTCATTTCCTGGGACAGCTTCAAAATCACCGGCAAGTTAGGGCAGGTTGGGGTGACTTTCAGAATGGCACCCTGAGCCGTTGAAATACTTCTGAATTGCAAAATTTGCACATTTCGATTCTTGCAAACCAACCTCCAAAAGTTTCTGTGCAAATGACGGTCATCCGTGTTTGTGCGCATGTGTGTCTCTCACTCCAGGCGAACCACTACTGTGAGTACTGCCGCAGGATTCTGGCTATGGTTTCACAATGATTTTGCTCTGTGTTGGACCGGCACCCACAGCGCCTGATGTTCTTGGAGCCTGACAACCATGGCCGCGCAGCTTATTAAGGTGCAAAGAAGCAAGTTGAAAAATGAAGCCCATGGCTTCGCATCAGACTGCGTCAAATAAAGATAGATCCCCCAACGAATGTACAGAGCAGGTTGCTACTGACAGCTCAGCAAGGGTTGAGATATATACAATATATAGAATTATATAGACATATAGTATAATACGTATTGAAACAGAACTGTCCCTTGCAGCAACCTTTTCCATGATTTTCCACAATTTCAAAAACCACCAGCAACAGCCGTCGCAGCCGCTGTGATTTCTTTGAGGAGTCCCACCAGCCTGTCTAGCGCGACTGATCATCTTTCGACAGGGTTCTTCGTGCAACACCTACACAGCTGAGAAGGTGGTCCGCCTGCAATCAACCTACATAGTTTGATGCTTTGGACCTTGAGAAAATGTTTGGAACCCCTAGGTCTGCAAATGGACATTAGGAATCCTTATATACGCCTCTGGAACCAGCTCCCCTGGAACCCCACCTTCACGAAGTCCAAATGCAGCACCTGCTGAATTCGAGAGATTTCTGTAACAACCTCAGTGTCGCATTTGGATATTTAATGATCTCCAAGTGACTTTAATTGCTTCGCTGCTGGGGTAAGCAACGCTGGTTTCGGACTGCGATAGGGGGAAGAAATCAAATTGAAAACGCAGAAAAGCCCTGAATCTCCACAAATCTCCACAAATCTCCAACCACAACAGGTAAGTCTTGCTGAACAAGTTGCTGTTCGGAAATCTTTCTGCTGATGTTCCTTGATCCCGCTGAGATCCTGAGGCAAGGAGTGAAGGAAATGGAACGTGCCATTCGGAATAGCCATCGCAAGATGCATCGCATGAAGCCCGGTGGTAACAGAACTCGACCCATCGCCTCTTGAAGCCCGTGCACATCGTCATGCACGACCTCAAAGCTTCAGCATCCAAAAAAAACAGTTCTTCAGGTCTCACAACTCAGCATCCGCACGGAACGCATCTCTGTAGCCTGGGGAAATGGGAGACATGTTGATCCAATGTGATGTTGATCCCATGCTGAGCTAATGGAAACATTGGGAGAAATCAAATGGATATGGTATCCATTGGTATCCATTGCTATCCATTGCTGCCTATTTGTTGGTTTTGAGGAACACCATTCCATTACAGTATATCGTTCCATTTCACCTGGCACTTCTACCCAACACCGATCACCGATGATGTTGATCGTCGCAGTGCAACAGTCAAAAACCTCCAACCCAGCAGTGGCCGAAATCCCTGTCGGTTGTACTACCAGGAATCACGGAGATTGTCAAATACCTTGTTGTGACTTGCAATCCACTGTGGAAATCCACATCACTGAACCAATAGAATAACTCTAAATCTGCTTCTTCTATCTCATCTCACTGTACCCTGGATCAAGTGCCATTGGCATTGTCAAGTGACATGGCTTTGCAGCCGCCCCTGGAGATCGGAAAAGGCCAAGGCGTCCTGAAGTGTGGTCATGATGCTCATACAGGCAAACCTGCAAAGAATGAAAATAAAGCATCGGGTAAAAAAAATGTTGTTTTGCCTCAACATCTTCAACCAAACGCTGAGCTTCTCTGGAACAGAAATTGGGTCCGTCGCTTGCAAGTTCACTACATTTTTTGTCTTGCTGTGTTTTTTTAATGATGTGCTCATGTTTTTTCAGCATGCGTGATTCTGGCACCTTGCACGCGCCCAACACTATCCTTTTGTCATCTGATTCAGAACAAAAACAGCCAGAGAAAGGCAAAGTGTTAGCTAAACAATGTGTTGGCATATGATGACTGAATTTGTTTGCTCTTTGTCTGATGGAAAATGACAACACCGGCACAATCTACCGACATCGCGGCTGTCCTTTTGTTGCAAAGACTGAAGTTCCTTCGCGACTTGGGAAGAGACTGCGTTCAACGATTGTTGTTGTCCCAAAACCTTGGAACACATGCTTGCTGGGCATTGTTGTCCCAAAACATCCAAAACATCAGTGAATCAAGTATCTTTGGTGCTTCCATTTTTTTTCTGTGGAAGAAATTGCAAGTCTTTTTATTGGTTGAAGTGTGTTCAAGTTTGCTAAGTTTTCTGTATCACCACGTGACCCATGGAGTTAAAGCTGTTCAAAGCTGTTCAGGCCCCGGCGTTGCTCATCTTCGCTTCGGCCTCGGCCGGTGGCAAAATTTGGAACCCATCGAGTCGATCACGTCAGTCACAGCAGTTCTGAGCGCTCGGGCCACCTGGGACTTGTGTTCCAGTTGTTGCACCTGTCATGTTGTTCAAAGCTGTTCATCCTTGAGACAAAGCTAAAGTCATGTCCTCAGCCACAAAAACCCTCAACTTGATGCAAATCACACTGACAGTAATGCAAAAATTGTCAAATAGTCCATGTGCCCATGTAGAAGCTAGCAGAAATTACATCAGCTGGATTCCCAAATGCAGAAATTGCACTTTTTGTTCGAAAAAGGCAGAGCCAACACTGGCGCTGGCTCCATCCCCCCCTTCTCGCCTGTTGCTCCAAACGTTGCACACCATTCAGCACGGCTGTGGAGACCCGGCCCAGCGCTTCGCAACGCTCTCGCACACGCTCCTCTCAACTTCATCATGATTCGTTGAATTTTGGATTCAAGTATTGGCAAAAGGAATTTCTGTCAAGCTCACAAGCCAAGTTTGAATAGTTTCCAATGTGCGCAAGTTTGCAAAGAAATCTTGGATCCAAACTTGATCTTTTTTGCCTTGCTCTGATGCCGATAAATGAATCTGGGAGTCTTGCACAAGACTATTCGATTCAAACCTACATGATTCTAGAGCCCTCTTTAACTTTGGAAAAGCTTGCATTAGCCAGCCTTAACATGTGTTTGATGCTTTTTGATGCTTTTCATATCATACCTCTTCCAACCTGACAAATGAAGTTTTCTTCTGTTCAAGCTGAAACATCAAATGCGAACTGGCCCCACATTTGGCAGCGTCTCCAGATGCTCTTCCAATTGAGCAGATGCCGCCTCACGCAGTATCGGTAAGAATACCACAAGTTGTTCAACAACGAACTGGAAGGAGGGCTTTAGGGAGCTACAAGTGTATGAAACTGCACTCGATTGAAACTGCAAACGCGAGTACACAAGAGCCACCATGTGCTTTTGCCTTGTGACCCTTTTGACCATGACTCCAAGTGACAATCCGTTTGGGTGAAGCGCGGCGAACAAGAAAATCCGCCGGGTTATGAGAGTTTTCACGGTATGTTGCGGCATGTTTGTGATCCCCATAAATCACTCTGTTCGTTCGCAAAGGCAATGTGAACTGCTATGACGGTGATAAATGTCAGAACCCCTGCAATCCCAACCTGATGCAGTGTGTCCTGAGAGTCGAAATGCTGAGGCGAATGGTCTGTCAAAATTGAAAAGCGAAGAAAACAATGTCGTTCTATGCTTGCACAGCAGTCAAAGAGCAAAGTCTTGAAGGCACACCCAAAACGAAAATCAAAAGCAAAGAAAAAAGGTTGTGTCAACATGTGTGAACCAAACTATCACCAAGAATCGCTTTTTCGAAGGTGCTCCATAACGGGCATCAGCTCATCCACTTGCATCCGCTGTACCGAGCCAGTCCGCAGCGTTTGTGAAGGCGTCGAGGCAGGCGCATGCGTAGGGCTCCCGGGAGGCAGGGGCCGTTCTGCCACTACGGGTGTGCCGGGGGAGGTGGGTGGCAAAGGGCCTCGGAAGGGCGAATCCACACGGTCTGGATCCTTAGTGGCAGGGCAGGGAACCCTTCAGGCAATCAAAAAAAGGCGGTATCCGCCATGTTCCAAGATGTTCCAAGATGTTCCAAGATGTTCCAAAATGTTCCAAGTAAGTCAGTGCTGAATGACTATGGGGGCAGCCTCGGGCGGTCAGTTTTAGTCCACCCTGCTCCTGTGTTGGTGCGTCGAATAAGTTCTCAGGCTTTTGCATGTTCTATTACCTGCGTCTCAAGGGTGGCCAAAAGAAACTGATCTATCCAGAAAACCTGTGTATATACAGTACATACATATTATATTTTGTATATATTATGGCAAGAATGTCTACAAAACTTCTGTGGTGCTACCCTGGAATTGCTATGGCAATCCGAATCCGAATGACTGTCGTCAAAGCTATGACCATTACAACATTCTCACAATCATTTTTACCACCAGGTCTGCAAAAAAGCGCCGAAAACAGGCCAAGAGTCAGCCAAAACGGGAGTGGGAGGGACTTCCAGATTGTGGAACCACTTTACAACCCTGAGATCCAACAGCTATGAGATGCTACGAGTATCGTCACATTCACATTGTTCCCGTCCTTCCCGTCCTTCCCGTCCTTCCCGTTCATGCAGCAGAGTGGCCATGATCTTCAACTCCATGTGATCCAACTTCTCTCGCAGCGACAGGAGCCTGTCGGTGGTGATATGCCGACCCTGAAATCAACTTGCTTTATATGTTCAAAGCTGCTGAAACTCAAAAATGGCAAATGGTTTCGGGCTTTAGGTTATGTTGGACTCTCGTGTCAGCATCTTCACAAAAGTCACCAAGGAAGCATCATTGCGAAGACTTCCAAGTGTCGGACTCCACAAGTCTGTGATTCAACGTGTTTTATCTTTTTGATACCTAACCCATTCCCAATCTCGACTAACTTTGATGCAGACCGAAGGATTCTGGGGACAATTCAAAACCGACAAGCAACGACTTGTCCAGCTGGTGTTCCCTTTGACTCATCTGGTCCATGACTTCGCCCCGCCACTTCTCTGCGCCCTGTGCAGCAAGAGCATGAGGTATGTATCCTGATGATCTACATTTCTCCATCGCGGATGCGTATCATGTCATTCAAACATCTTGAAGTTCATTTAAATGTGGTAAAACTCAGCTAATGTGAAGCCTGTTCAGCTTGTGCATTGGGTGTTTTAATTCCACCCTTGCAAGGCTGGGCCTGTCGCATCTCGTTGCGCACTGCAGTCACAAGGACGTCACAGAGGCTCTCCTGTGGACATTTCATCAGCCTCAAAAGATTCAAACGATCTGAAAGAAGGTGAAAAAGGGTGCAAATTGATGCAAAGAAAAACACATTGCAAATCATATTGCAGATCCAGTCCAGCTTGTTCGCAAAGCCCTTCTTGCAGAGTTCAAGCACCTGACGTTGGAGATCCATGAGATCCAGTGATAATTACCGTCATCCAGAAAGGTAGACCCAGAGATCAGCGAGATCAGTGTCATGAATGTGGAATGAGACTTGCAAGCAGAAGTTGCATTCACACTTACTTCGCTTACTTGGCCACAGAACCTTGTGAAATCCAGGGTTCGAGGCTTCCTTTGTGTTTTATCCAGCAGAAAGCCATCTGGATCATGGAACCATTCCACCAACCAATACACTGTGCTCCCGGACATCATGCCACGCACTGCTGGGCTGCGATGTACCTGTTGGGCCACACTTCAATTGAGATGTAAATGCGTGAAGGATTTTCAAAAATGGAAAATGTTTGCGTTCAATGCACCATATGCTTCTTGGAAACAATGTCTTACGCAGCGTATCAAGATTCTGCTCATGTCACCATCAAATTCAGCGGTTGCAAAGCTCTGATCTGGAAATCAGTTATGATTAACTTGACATATATATATTATATTATATATATATATTATATATATATATACATTATATATATATATATATTATATATTATATATATTATATATATATATATTATATATAATATATATATATATATATTATATATATATATTATATTATATATATATTATATTATATATATTATATATATATTATATATTATATATATATATATTATATAGGTATGATTGATGTATTGATGTATTCTTTCCAGTGCCTGATTTCCAGCACCCAGGTCTTTGGCACGTGGCACCCTCACTGTGTTCCCGCACCGTCGCCCACTTTGCGACTTCGGGAAACTGCAGAGCGCAGGATGATGGACACTGCCCAGGAAAACCCCCTGCAATAGGACGCCCTGATCTAAGTCAGAACTTGTTTTCCATGCTATCTGCTTCACACACTTTTGTCCAGAATACTGCAGAATCCATGATTACAAAGGCTGGGCATGTCAAATTCATTTTCCTCCCTCAAGCATTTTGGACCGAGCAGTTTTGCCATGTCTTACCTGCCCACTGGATTCGTTGACACACTGTGCCTGCTGGAGTCGCCATTGGTGAGGTTGCGCGAGCGGCTGAACCTTAGTTTGATGCAGCCGGAGTTGGGAATTGTGTATGGGTCAAAAAATGTCAAAAACCAATGATGGTGAACAAAAGATCAGAGGGCGAATTAGATTGTGATCTTCATTATATAGTCATATAGTGTTCATCTACCCAATCCTGTGGCATTTCGCCTCTGACCCATACTATCCAATCCGATGCGCCGTCGGTGCTGCTTGCTGTGGTATGATTTTGTTCTCTCTTTCCGGATGTTTCTATGATGAAATTTGGAATAGCCCGTAGCATTTTTACATGCAGCATGACTGAGCTAAGGGAGTCCTCGTGCCCTCGTACCATTCTGGGCTCACCGAACCTGATGTGGGCCTTGCCATCTCCGACTTTGCGCGACAGGTGAAGTGCGAGATAACAGGACTGATCTCTGGCTGCGTCACACAGTTCACGCTTCCGGTGTTGATCGCTGTAGTTTTCACACTTGGTGATTTGACGCTTGGAAAAGGTTCTGGACCATTATGGGTTCTGGTTCTGGGGCATCTGTCTGTTGAAAGTGCTGCATGGCATCTCATCAACCTGTGCCAAGATCCTTGCTAGCGTTGAGGCTATATGCTGCTTCCCAACGGCCATCAAATCAAGGCAGGAAAGCTGGACTTTGTTCCTCAAGCTGAGAGCAGTTGATTCAGAGATTTCTGGGACTGGAATACCTGGTTCACACGAGCAAGGACAGAGATGCTAGTCCTTTCCTCAAACATGAACTACAAACATGAACTAATGGGTGTGTGTGTGTTGTGATTTATGATGTACACCTGTACAGTCCAAAGAGGATTCCAAACACACAGTGCATGTGGGGAGCTGAACAAAGTCCCTGAAAAATCTTACCCCAGTGTGCCCGTGCTGTGCACCTGGATCTCAGCCTGCACAAGCCGTGTCCAGAGCTTACAGGATGTCATACGAGTCATACTGTAGAAATGGGTCTACTCTGGATATGCTATTTTCCTCGTACTTCCTATGTTCTGCCACAAAATCCAACTCATATGTCAAAGCACTGGGTAAGCAAGGCCATCCTAAGGAGTTCGACAGAGTTTCACTATTGCACTATTGCAGGAGCCTCTTGGAACTCCGCCTCGGTTTGTGTGCCCATCTCTTGATAGGTGGCATCAGTCTGTGTAGAAGCCTGGCCAGCACCAAACAACAACACCACAGCATTTGCCACAAATCCTCTGGGCGTTGCCTCAAACGTCCGCACACGGCGTCCAGGAGCAGAACCATTGCTGCTCCTAGTACCGCCTCAAGAGATGCGAGATGGACTGAACGAAGAACAGGCATGAACAGGCAATGCACCTATAGATGCAAAGATGTCAAGCATCCTGGTGATCCTAGTGAATGCATTGTGGTTTGGTCTGTGTCGTATTTGTGGCCGTCAAAACCCCACTAAATAATATGTTCAAAAAAGTTTCCAGCCACAGAACAGAGTGCCAAACGGGCGGCACTGTTGCAAACGTACCTGGGCAAAAGACTGTGATGATTGAAGAGAACACTGTCCACGGCCTTTCCATGGCCTTTCCGTTACCTTGTCGTACCTTCTTGGCCTTCAACCTGTCCAGGCGCCTATTAGGTTCAGCACCAGGAAGCCAAATGCCATGCTTGTTTTTGATGTTTTTTTGTGCCACCCATAATATATTGATAGAAAACCCTGCGCCAAAGCTTGCTCCAGTGAAAAGCCAAGAAAAAATGATGCAAAAAGATTCAAGCCGAAAGTCTTTACAAAGAGGTACTGAACTCCACACAGTGCAGCCAGGTCGCTCAGGCACTGCGAATTGCTTTTTGCACTTGCGACAGCGCCCGAGCTCCTGCATCGAAGCCGGTTGATGGGGCGCGGCGTTGCTTCTGGAGGCCCCAGACTTCCAAAAAAATAAAGCTTGAAGTTGGAGTGGAATGTGGCCGGGATCCACATATTCTTTTCTGTCATTGCTTGAACATTTCTGAGGAGTTTGGCTTTGGGGTTCTTGGGGACAGTTTGATGCCGTTTCTGGGAAAGGAATATCACAAAGTGTCGGAATTGATGTCTTCTTGCTGAAGCTGTGTCAACGAGATTCTTCTCCCTTTGCATGGTGCTCCCACTGCTTTTGGCAAACCTGCAAAAAGCTCCGGCTGTCTCGTTTTGTTCATCTCTGCTTATTGCATCACAACTTGCGCCCCTTTGTGCGCAAATTGCATTCAGCTTCACTGGCCGGTCTCCTGTGGCGAAAGGGCAGGGCACGTGGCCACAGGTGCTAGTCCAAGTCCAAGCGATACTTCGGGGCTCCCCCAAAAGGGGAACAGGAAATTAGAAACTTTAAACTTTCAGAAGGAAAAACTGTTGCAACTTAACTAGAGCTCACCAAAGGCCTGGGTGTTCTTTGCTTTGTGATCTGCCGTGGGCATGCAATTCAGGATATAGCAGCTGAGCGTGGATATGTACGGCCACAGGATGCTTACAGATTAGATACCCCCTCCTCTCAACAAATCATACCTCTGTGAGCATCAGCTACCTTTGGTGTCAAAAAGCTTCGCACCGGTCTGCTGCGGTCCTTTTCCTGAACTTGGCTTTCCTCTAGTTGTATCTGCAGGGACAAAGAATGGAAAAACATAGGGAAAAAAACATGTCAAAAAATGATCTCGCCACCAAAGATATGCTTTGCTTTGGACACTGTTACCAATGCAACCTCAGACTCAACAAACTCTTTGTGCTGTGAATTGGAGGGCTCCAGAAATTCCATCGCACCACGCATGCAAGAGGCGATGAAAAGATAGCAAAAGATGAAACCGAGTGAAACCAAAACGAGAGAAAAAAATCAAAGTACTTCTCAACCAGGGTTGACCAAGTTTGAATATGTCTCAATCGTCAATGTTTGAAGAGATCTCACCTTTCCAAGATCATCAGGTGTTCATTGCACCTGCTGAAATCTGTCCATCCTGACAAGCCCATGATTCTTCCGGACTCGCCTGCTCGAGCAGCTGCTTCTTTCTCGTTTCCAGAGACGTGCAGCCTTGGACGCCAGAGGACGCCAGAGGACAGTTACAACACGACACATTCATCGAAGTGCCAGGCAATCACCAAGACATCACAACATCAGTCAACATCTGTCCATCCCAAGGTGATCAATTCTGAGCACATCGTTTTCTTGTCTCCTACGTCTTGATCTTTGTTGTGGTGTTTCCATGGTTTTCAGTTCACACCTCCTGACTGCACACTAGGGCATCTCTGTGGTACCCAAACGCTCGCGCCACGCGTACTCCGACAGTTCCGCAGCTGCCAGGTCGTCTCGTAGCGTACTGCACAGGTGCTGCTGGATGCTGTTGGATGCTCGAACAGCAAAAGGAGGTGAAGGGCTTTCCTGCTTGCCCTCCACAGTAACATGTTGCAACCATGCACAACACAGCAAAAAACTATGGAAGAAACAACAAACATGCTGGAATCAAAGCGATATGCAAAAGCTGTATCAAACATCGATATCGTAGTTAGAGCATCCTCATCAGACAAAGTCTCATTGTTGTTGGGCTCAGAAGGATGAACATACTGCACTGTATACATGTTGGCAAGGGCTGCATGGCACCACAGTCAAGACTCAATGCTACGAGTGCGTTTCCACGTGGGCAATCATGACGCACAGCCGATGCTCAGAATCTGTCTTTTCCTCTGCAAGTAAAGACTTGCTGGGCAAAAATGTTCGATGCAGTGAACCAAAACAAACCTTCCATTGGTTCGATTTGATTCCACTTACAGTAGCCAAGATCGTGTACCCTGGTGCCCCAGAATGCCCAGGAACCTGATCCTCTCAGTCTTCTTGCAACGGATGTCCTCAGGACAGATCAGCGGTCTGGGCAATGTCTGGTGGCACAGCATCTTACGCAGAGAAGTCCAAAGTTACGGGTTTTTCATCAAGCATGTCCAAGCATTAAAACGGACTATGGCTGCAGTAAGATCACTTTCGCGCTGCTATCCAAGACAGAAGGAGTTGCAGTTTTCTCCTTTAAACAGCAGCGCTGGTTCTTGGGCTGTTTGTCCCATTGGTTTCCTTGAAGGCCAGTGCTTTATTCGCTGGTTCTTGGGCTGTTTGTCCCATTGCTTTCAAAGGCCACAGTTCTGAAACCCCGAAGGTCCTGGAGCATCTGCTGCCGTTGATCGACCTCCTCGCACAACTCCTCCTGGTGAGAGTGGCATCAGTAAATCAGTGGTGATCCGGGTCAAGGCTCTAACGCTCCACATGTCTTTGGACGATGGTCATTTCCAGACAAGGTATTCTGCCTTACCTGGCAAATCACCTAATGAAGCAAGACAATACCAAGCAAAAGCGTGCGGCAATTGAAGCCTTGCTGCTTGGCTAGTGTAAACTCCACGACCCGCCATGATGCATCGTCATAGCGGCATGCTGCAGAATTGGTGCAGAAGCTCACTACTATATCCTAACAAAACCCGACAACCTCCTAACAAAACCCCAGCTAAGAAAAGATGTTCCTTCCGATTGCTTCCCAACTTTCCAATTTGCGTCCCATCGTTCCCACGGTGGCCGTGGCCCGGGTCTCCAGCTGCTTCTGCAACTCCGCTCTTCGCTGCCGCGCCGCCAAGGGCGCCCGCTCCGCGGCCTCTTCGAGCTCCACACGCCGCTGGGCGAGGCCTCGGCACAACGACCTGCAGAAAATTGCAAATATAATATATATATATATATATATATTATATATATATATATTATATATATATATTTATATTTAACTTATAACATTATAACAGTCTCAATATAGGTCGGTGAAGTTTAAATATTAAAAACAACATGCAGGAATGTAGTCAGAGACATATGTGCACAGATTACAGATCGTTTCCAAAGAAATCGGCGAATTTCTTGAAGCATCTGATAAATGTTCAACCCACTGGCTGGACCCAGTTGGATCTATTTTGGATGTCCGTCAACTGAACTCGTCACGGAGATTCACGGAGTATGTTTTCTGACTGAGTTCTCCATGAATTTCTTCACCCAGTGGCGCTGCTCGCGCAGTTCCAACTCCTCCTTGCGCCGTGCCACAGAGGTACACCGCTCGTCGAGATCAGCCTCCTCAAAGCTTTGAGTTGGCGACAAGGAAACCAAGCTTTCAGTCTGAGTCTCAGAGTCCCTTATTGAAGAAAACACATCTCAGACTCCGAGACCTACTGGTGATTGAATCCCTGATCAACTCTCGAAACTGTGTAGCATCCTCGGTGCCACGTCACTGCCACATCAGCTAGGCCTTCATCTGCAGTTCCCGGCGAATTGGTTCCAACTTTGCTTGCCACGATGCGACCTCTTCCCGCAGCTCCTGTCGTTTAGTGTAGCTGCTGTGGCTTTACATGGCCTTCTAAACACGGGACGACATAGTACAGTGGTGTAGGAAGGCTCTTCAACATGGACAAGATCTACAAGCACGGTTCCCCATATTTCCTTCACAAATACCACCTTTTCAAACACGATTAAACCATATGAAACCATCTCAAACCACCAAAAAACGATGGAGATTATAGATTGCCTTGAGGAAAAAAACATCCTTTCATCTTTTCTGCCAATTACTTAGGAAAGCGGAACTGCTCGACTGCTCCTCTCCGTTGCGCCGGGCTTCCTCCAAGGCCTCGCGGCGCAGCGGCAACTTGCCACGCAGGGCCTCCGTCTCGGCTTCCAGCAGCCGCAGCTCCGTCTGCTCCACGGCCTGCCGCGTCGATGTTTGAACTGAAAACCTGTGGAAAACTGTACTAAAATAATCTAAAATGATGAGACCATGTGGAAAAAGATGATAAATCCCTGGTGAAAATGCTGCAACTATTGGTAAAAGATGGTAAAATGATGTAAAGTGATTTCGAAGTCAGCACGTCTATTCAATCAAAAGGATTTATCTTGGTCTGTTCTGGAAGAAAATAAACCAGGTATGGCCGGCAAGAATGGGGATCTGACTGTAGGTTTGGCATTGTTTGACCACCTGTTCATTGGTATTCATTTTGACATTGCAGTCCCTGGCAGAACAGCGCAAAAAAGATGCGACCAAGATGGATTGCAACACAGCAATCCTGCAAACTTCCAAAAGTACATGTGCGCTCCCGTGTGGCATATCGAACGAGTCCAAGTAAAGATGTGAAACACTCAGAGTTGCGGCTCAGACTCAGTTCACCTGTCTTTACTGGTGTGTGTGTCTTTCTTCAGAATTACCTTCCCTCTGCAATCTCCAGGAGATGCAAAGGACGAGTTGTCCTCCCTTCCCGGACTGCAAAAATTCAAAGCTCGACCTGGATCTCCTAGTCGTGGTGCTGAGCGTGAGCTCGGACCTGTTGTATATTCAATGTGTATCAATCATTGTTGTTTTTCAATGAAACTCATCATTCTGAGGCATTTGCAGAAAGATCAAACCACCAACCTCCACCAACCATTAAAGTTCCATGTGGTTGGTGATTTGGGAAGTATGCATCAATTGGGAAAGACGCCTGCCTGGCGGCTTTTATGGCGCATTTACGACTTTAGCTTGCAGCTGAAAGAGAAACTGTCGCGAATGAATCCTGACGACTGTAGGTTGGAAAAAATGTTGTGGAGCTCCTTGAAAAACAATTCGCGAAGATGGCGGTCACCACACACAGGCACATGGAAAATTATGGACATTTGGGTTGCTTTTTGCTTCCGTCTTGGACAAGCAGGCAGTCGCTTGCAGAATGCAGCAGTAGTTGTTACCCGAACAGCTTCTTTCCAAGATTTGAATTCTGAGGCTGTCGCTGCTTCGAAGGTTTCACAAGTGGCTGCCCTTCCCGGTGTTTTCTCGTGCATGTTCAGCTCCAGGAACAAAGGCCCAACCACACAGTCACAGAATTCTCTTGACTGCCCACAACTGCAGCCGCAATGGGGCGCAATGGCAGCCATGATCTTTCCCATGCACCAGTGGACCCTCAGCCTGCACATGCCTTTCAAACCAACTAAGTCTGTAAATGTGTTTAGGTCACCATGGTTGTGGAACTGGCCTGGCCTGCTTACGTGCCAGTTTTGTATGGCTTACACCACTGAATCGAAGAAAGGGCTTTGCACTGCTTTGATCAGCAAACGCAGCAGGAGTTACAAGACTGGCTGGACATGTAAAAAACTCTGTGTCTCATTGTGTCTCAATATCCAGCAAAAATCGCTACGCATGCTACTGCTACGCCTTTCTTGTGATGGGTCAAACCCTGTCTCCCAAGTCATGAAGCCTCGCCACGGTCCTGCCACCGTTGCCGTTCCTCGCAGATGTGCCTGGAGGCATCATCAACCTTCGTCGACAGCGTCACATGTCTGATTTTGGCGGGGAAGAACGGTAAGTCCTAAAGAGCAAGTTGCCTGGAAAACTATTTCCACACTACTCGTGCACCTTTTCTCACCTTTTGCAACCTTTTGCCATCAATCGGCGGCCAACAATCATGATCTGATTGACTGGGTGTCACGGCGAAGATCCAGCAGTGTGAGCAAGACATACATGCCACTGGCCAAACAGTCGCTGCCCGCATACCATGCCGCTGTCGATGCAACAAAACCAACGACTTCAATGTCCAAACACTATGTACCACGGATTCTTCTTTCGGAATGGCTCACATAACGGTGGACGAGTCACTCGTTCCATGCGCTTACTCAAGCGCAACTGCTGCCGCATCTGCTGTCGCTCCTGCCGCAGGACCTGTCCATGGTGTTTCGTGGTCGGAAAATACACAAGAGAGAAAACGAGAATGGGCATTTTCCATACCTTTGCCATGACATTTTTCACAAGCAAGCTGTCGCATGGGGGGTTCCATAAATGGGGTTTCCCCAAAATGGATGGTTTATAATTTCTAATGGAAAATGTTACTAGGATGTATGATTTGGCGGTACCCCATTTCAGGAAACCCCAGCATGTTGTGGCACCCGTGGCCCAATAAACTCTAAAAAAAAAAGGTGGCCTTGACATCCCAACGTTGTTCAATCTCGTCCAACGTCGTCCAAGGTCCTCCCAGATCCTCGCCTCATGATGCCGCTCCGCCAGAACTGCCTGCAACTGCTGTGCTTCGCGAGTGCTTTGCTGCAAGGCCTGGCAGGGAAACAAAGGCGAGGCAACGGATGAAATCGGGGTTTTCCCTGGATACAAGTAGCAAAATTGTATAACTTCTGGCAACCTCCGCCAACAATCTGCCAATGCTAAGAATGTTGATACACTATCCGGCCCTTCCCAAAACTAACCAAATAGTCAGCAGGCAAAACAGTTCTGCTGATACTGACCTGACACTACAGCGACTCTACCTATGTGTTCATCAAATCATTGGTTCGGCCTGGTGGGTCTCTTTCTGAAACTGCACCCAACTCTACAAATCACAGAAAGTTTCCGCCGCAATATCTTCAGGACCATTTCCACCAATCAACCACAAGCAAGCATAACCATCCATAGCCATTCATTACCCATCTACATTGAATCTCTTCTGCAGCCACTCCTCCAGTTCTTGGGATACGTGCAGCTCTTGCAGCATGAAATGCTCCCGGCGCTCGACCAATTGTTCCTCTTTGCGCATTGCCTGGCGAGCCCCAGCCACTGATGTGCACTGATTTTCTTGTACTTCCTTTGTGGGAATGATGGACATTACGACTTACAACGTACTTAGACACGCCCTGCCCTGCACACGCCTCAGAGTCGAGGTCATCTACCTCAAAGACTGGAGCTTGAGATGCGAATCAAGGGATGTTCCAGCACTGCACAGGCCCGTTCTGCAAATCTGAGGATGGGGCTACCTCTTCTCTCTCGAGCACGCGATTGGCGCGTTGCACATACCTGGAACGAAGAGCAAATGGGAATCGATGGATTGCGTCAAAAGCGTCAGATCAAAAAGTTTTGGAAATTAGATAAATGCGCCTACCTCTAGATCACAAAACATCCCCACAATGTCCCAGTCAACCTTCTTAGTCATATTGAGTATTCAAGCCAAAAACATCCAATTCCAACATCATCCAACAACATGCAACAACATCCAACTGCAACAAGTTTACCTTTCACCCATCGTCGAATCGTGGCCCAACTTCCTGCCGACTGCTGGACCGCTGGGTCGCCCGACTTTTGCTCCAGTTTCAACAAGCGCGACTTCTCTCGGCCCAGCTGCGCGCTCGCCGCACAAACACATGTCTTGAGCTTTGAAAGTCGGCCCTGAAGTCGCTGGAAGTGGCCCGGCATGCTCCAAGTCAAAACACCGGCAAATGCGGCATGTCAACTGGAAAAAATCTGAGATGGCTCGACAAGAATATGAATCTGACTTGTTCCTACCGACCATGTGCCCATTTCTGTTTTATGCTTCCAGCTAGGGCAGATTGAAATCATTGCCGATCGTTGCACCATCATTAAATCTTTGTTCATCACATGTCATCATCTCTACAGGCTGTCTCATACTTAATTTTGGTTCAGCAGGTAAAATTGATCGATATGTTATACACATATATAATCTTATATACAGTATATATAATAATATACATATATACGTAATCATATATATATATATATTCTTTTGTCATAGGTAGAATTCCTTTCCTATTTGCTGAATTGAAAATTTGTATAATTACTGTATATATCCGTTTGGATCATCTAATGTCGTGTCCTATCGTCCCATCTCCGTGTCACCACGTTTGATGTTGGCCTTCTCTCCACTGGAGGCAACGCTCCCAATGCTCTTGCTGGAGCGCCGAGACCCTGATGGATACCCCGAGGCAACACCGGGAGAGGACGCCATGAGGCATTGCCATCGGCCATGGCCAGCTGGGAAGACGTTGAACTTGGATCAACTGAAAATTCAACAAGACCTAAAGTATCTGCGTGTTTCTGTGTTTGCAAATTGTCAGGTGGTGTTTTGGACTCTTTCGATTCTTGATTTTAAAACCAAACAAGAAGAGGATCACTGGATACATTCCACTGCTGCTTCACATGTTGGAAACTGTACTTTGCAAACAACGTGCTTTGGTTGAAGCAAAGAAGTGCAAGCAGTAGTGCCGTGTGAATTAAGAAAAACAAGTGCAATGAAAACTAATTTGAAAAACAAACAAAATTAGGCAAAGACTCCAAGCTTTGTGGGACTCAGAACAGGGAAACAACACTGCATTCATGTTGGATGTCGTCCGGAAAGTTCAATGTCAGTTCTTCTTTTGGATCCGTGTTTTATTTTATCTATAGAGATTATAGAGTGCCTTTGCACACCCAACAGTCAGACTTCGACTTCAGGGAGCCAGCAGGCCAGGCCAGGCAACAGTTTCTATATGCAGGATGCAGCACACTACAACGCAGTCAGAAAAACATCTGCACATACGAATTGTCTCGCTCTGGCACAGGGGTTCATAGAGTGGACTCCAAAAGCAATTTGAGAAGTCCTCCAGTTTCAACTTCACACCACGATGTGGCCTGACAGCTTGTGGTGCAGCCAGCATAAGCAATTGAGTATCCATGAGCATCTGCTGAGAAATGCAACAAGTATCGAGCAAGATGTAGAGCGATGCCAATTTGCTAAGATGGCATCTGTTTGCTGGATCTGGGCATATTTCACCACCCTGACTGGCTCTGTGGCACAGTGACTAATCTACCTCGTGCTTGTCAGGGAACAAACAAGTTCCTTTCTGCATTCCCAAATGTGGTGGGGGCTGCCTTTCCACGCAAAGCATTCCCAAGATGGGAAATGTATCAAACTTTGAGTGGTGTTCCTTGGATTCCTCCTCCTGATAGTGTATTATATATAATGTATATATATATATCATTTATATACACATGTATGATTATATATTATATCAAATTCACTATATAGATGTATAATTGTGTGTGTGAGGTATATGTATACTATACATGTCACGAATATCTTTCTGCCGGCGCACTGGGCCCCTGGGCCTCCACTGATGCCCCGGGCCCGGCTGTCCAAGTTCCTTGCTCCGAACGGCTCTTGAAGGCACTGGCTACAACTCCACAAACACACTGTGAAACGAACAAAAAAAAACGGCCAAAAAATATCAAAAAAACCTGCTGCTCGAGTCCTCAGAGTGCGAACGATTCATGCTCCGTGCATCTCCAAAATGCCTGGCCCGCCAACGTTCCTTGGCTGCCCTACCCAGCCATCAACAGAGGTGATCCCCCAGCGCTGTTCCGGGTCCAATTCGGCGACCACCTGCCGGTATATTCAGGCTTCGTGCAACGGACTGAAGATCAGTTTGTGATTGACATTTGCAGCCGCTTAGCTTTGGATCTTTTTTTGTGGATGTAAATGTAACGTACATTTGACGCCACATCCCAATTGGGCATGTTTTTTTTTTGGCAAAGGGACTGGAGGCCAGGAGTAAAACTGCCATGTCCATAGTCCATGCTACTCAACTCCCATAATCCTCCACCTTGCCACCCGCAGCGCGGAAGAGGTCAAAGGTCACCTACCACTTTGTCCCCATCACCACAAGGCCAACTCTGCAGGTGCTTCCTCTACTGGACTTACTACGAGAATCTTTGAATGGTTGCTGCACCTTACATCATCAAGCCCAATACAAAGCCCAAGCACAGCGTGGTCCACCACTTTGGGGCAGTTCCTTCTGGGGCCCACACCACATCACCATCAGGTTGAAACTTCACCTGGCTGATGGTCTGTGAATGCTCCTTTTATGAGGCATCCCCGATTTCAGGTAGCTTGCATGCAGTGGTCTGGGCGTGTCTAGCTTAGCTTCGATGGTAACCTTAAAATCTATAGACAACGTGTAGGACATTGTTGAGCAGCCCCATGTTTTCCTTGGGTTTTAGACCATGTGGCTCCGCAGTCATGAGCTGGTTCGTTGATGTCAGTTGGACCAAAAAAAAGACCAGTTCTTCTCTGTTTCTTCTGTGACTTGGGTGGTTGGGTTTCACAAACCATCTCCCATCCCCATGAAACATTTAGGAACTATCTCCAGCTGTGCGCCTTCAACTGGTCAATCTTCTCAGTGTCAGTGGAGTTCACTGTCACCTGTGGCGTTCATCCAAGCTCCTTATGCCTTCCGCAGCTGCTGCTGCACTAGCTGAAATCACCAGGTGAGGTGTCGGGGCGTTTTATACCACAAAACAGCCGGCTATTTAGCGGCTATTTTTTTTTTTAACCAGGCAAGTCAAAAGATCCTCAAGGTTTGAATGTGAAACACAGCTCCCCCAAACTTCCCTTCTTGGTCTCTTTTCCATCCTTTTCAAACATTTCAACCTCGAACTGCCCGAACCCGAAGACGATCCCACGTCGCCCAAAGGCAGAGTCGGGCACCTCAATAGGTTCACCCCGCAAAGACCTGAGCGATCGGGGATCACCCTGAAAAAAAGCAAAATGAAATGGGTTGAAATGGGTTGAAATGGCTGAAACATATAAAATGTACAAAGGCACAACAGATCCTGATGGTATCATGCATCTTCTCTCGAATCGCACCTGTCCCATGCTCTATCCGAGATCAAACTCAATACATTCTGTGGATCAAGGAACAGGAAGCGCTAGGAATCAAATTTGTGAACAAAACAGAGATCATTTGGCCAAGGAAACAGTGTGCTTGTGTTTGTGTTTGATCACAATACCGATGAAGTCATGTTGAAAACAATTGACCTGCATCTTTTTCCATGCCACTTATCGCGGAAAGTCCCCAGTGCCAGCATCATTGGCTGCAGCATTGTTGGCTGCAGCATCGTTGGCTGCAGCGTCATTGGCTGCAGCGTCATTGGCTGCACCATCATTGGCTGCAGCATCATCGTCCAGTGCAAAGGATGCCATTTGTTGCAAGATGGCAGCACCTCAATCCATGCAAATATGATCAAATCTGCACATCAACTGCCCATCACTGCCGCACTCGGAAAATGAATTCAAACTGTTGTCGTTACAAAAACTGTGGTGGAGACTGATTTTTGATGTTGTGTCTCCGACATTTAAGCCAGCCCTATGCCAAAATGCCAAAGGTCAAAGGTAGTGCACCCTCCATAATCTAGCCCAGCTTGGGGGTCAAAGGTCTGCTTGGAGGTCAAGCTCATCATTGCAGTGTAGATGAAACATGGCGAAGTTCTGGTTTATATATGTTTATGTACATATAGAGGTTTCCTAAAATAGTGGATACCCCAAATCATCCAAAAGCTAGACATAGCTAGACCATTCTAGTATGGTTTAGGGGATCCTCTATCTTGAAAAACTAGACGACGGATGGCCCGAGAGCGAAGAGAAGTATAGTGAGATATGTAATTGTGAAGATCGTATAACATGAAATATATAGAGAGAGGAATA
>BGPT01000812.1:227474-246383 GCA_003297045.1 Symbiodinium sp. clade C Y103 | reverse complement strand
TGGGACGTGCTTTGTGCAAGCTTTGTAGTACGATGATGGCACGTCGCAATGCTTCAGCGGTCAAAAAGAGATTGACCGTGACCGATGTCGTATTTATCTTCATTCTATGCCTAGCTGGGAAAGCAATATCGTCAGCGCGTGCAGTGAGTTACGTTAACCTTTTGGTGGCATATATGTTTTTGATTTATGAGATAGTGTATCTTCGTGGTCATCGTTTATGTGTCTTTCTACGTGATCTGCATTCGGGTTCGTTGGCTCCTCTTGTTTTTTTTACCCAACTTGTAACTATAGAAAAAATGGCTCGGAGGTCAACTGATCAGCTGTCTATTTTTAGATGAAGCACTTCGTAGAATCTCGTATTACAGGTCAAGCTATACATGTATATCACCATGTTTGATGGGTCATATCATTGTAAAACCACGTCATCGAGATTCGTTCAGTTTCAATTCCTGGCATTGCTGATGATGACAGGGGATTATACGAGCAAAAATCTCGGGGATCATTGAGCCATATCCAGTAGCAAGATCGTCTCATAGGGACCAATGGATGCTTGAGATGTGGGAGGCGGGCTCTCTATGAATAGATCGCATACCAATAAAACATGGAATGGCAAAGATGACCAGATCTATGGTCCTTGGTCTTCAATACTTCCCCCCCCATATCCAATTGCTTGCCTGGGCCTGTCGTAGTCTGCCTAGCAACGCATCTCCATATCATCCCATATCTATTTACATTAGCCAACATTAACCCATGTTGGCCAATATTGACATCCGATTGTTGTTGGTAATTGGACATGAAGCTTTGGGACATGAACGGCATGATCATCTGGAAGTTCACAATCATTTGACAGCTACCCATTGTAGCTCGTGATAGTTTCATAATCAGTCACAGAATTGGGTATGGCTCCAAAAATTAACTCCACCTCTAAAAAATGGATGGTCTATATATGTATAGCATATACGCACATGTATATATATATATATAACATATGATATACATATAACACTCACCAGCCTTTGGTGTGTCCTGCTTCAGCTATCCTAAACAGCTACTGTACTCCCCCAGCCTGACTTCCCCCTAATCGAGGCCTTTCTGGCGGAAGCAGCGTCCGTGAAGGTCTGGGTCCGCATCATTGGTCCTTCCACTTCACCATGGGCCCCTTGGATCGCGCAGGGCACTTCACCAGCTGGTAATCGAATATCGCGAGAAAGAAAATGGACATGAAAATAGATGATTTACCCATGAAGCATCAAGAAAATAGATGAACATACATAGATCATTTACATTGATTTACCTCTGCAAAATTGTCCATGTGCCATGACAAAGTGTTGAATTGTCGGAGGGTATCCAGAAAAAAATATCAGTTCAACAAATTGAGGATTGCAGATTTTGCCAGGTTTGATCATATGCGGGCGCGAGGGTGGATTTGGAGATTAAACTTGGTGTCGAACTTCGACATCACGATCTGAATATCTTCCGACAATCAAACATGGCAATAAAAAATCACCGATTTCATATGATGTTCCCATTGATACACCACTTATTAGTAGGACTTTCACTTGCCATGTTTGATGACCGGAGGGTAGCTTGCAGGTATTCTCAGCTTGTCCATTGGCTCCGTTCTGGGCTTAACAGCCGCCTACCAATCCTGTGTCCTTTGGCGAACAAGTGGAGATGGAATGGAAACTTATTCGGAGATATTCGGAGATCCCGAAAAGAACCCATGGTTTATGCTGGTTTATATCAGTAATATCACTAATATGGGTTTGAAATTGGGTACCTAAGAATTTGATGATCATCATTGAACCCATTGAAATAGCTATTTCAAGTCACGTGTGCGTCTTGTGACAGCTCATGCAATACAGCGAGTCAGTAGTGAAGAAACGAAGGATGTTGAGCATGACATGTTCTGAGGTCCAGAGCTCCCTAGCAATGTTACAAGGTGGAATCCCCAGTCAAAAGTTGTTTCACAATGTTTTATAAACTCTACTATAGCTACATAATATGTTATATTATTAGCATCAACCCTAGTTGTTTGGAATGGGCTTTTGGAAAGTGGAGCGTGCCTCTCTTCCCTGCCCGTCAGGTCAAGGTGCTTCGTCATGGCTGACGTCGACGGGCACCGGCACCGGCACCTTCCACGGGATGTTGATGACGATAGTACACGATAATGCTGGTGATACAGGATCTTTCGAACCCTTCGAGTACATGAAAAACTACACATCACCTAAATGTCCGTTAGTTGTTGATGATAATCCTGATGGTGATATCGTTGAAACCCTTCGGGCTGTGCATCTAGCTATATCTAACTGCAAAAACCTTGAAGAACCTCCATATGTCGCCCAAGGCAACCATGGTTGCTAGGTTTCAGTTGCAAATTTTATCAACGGCGCCACCACGGCTGAAGCATAGCTGTCGTGGCCACCACTGTGCGAGAGTGGTCTACTTGATCTCCATGGGTCAAGGATGGGGTTCGAACCTCGTTTGAGGCAGGTTTAGCCATGTTCCTTAGAAGCTTCACTAGTGGAGGTTGAGATGGTTAAGTTATCAGACATGGACATGGTTTATCATTTGTTCCATAGATAGTCAAGTATGCTGATTATCTTGCGCTTGACATAACAATGAATTAGTTCGGCTACTGAACTGAACGACCATTTTGATTGTGCCTGCATGTATATCATCCAAATACGCCGTTGACTGTAAATGTGGTTGTACAGGGACATACTGACTGGTGAGCTACTACCTGTGATACTGGGACTTTTCGCATTTTTGCCAGATTTGTATACGGAAGGTGTTCCTCGATGTTTTTTTACATAGTGTGCAACAGCAACCGCATTGGAGGATGCCCAACTTGACTCCTGGCGACACGTATGTACAAAGAACATGGTCCCCGCTTTACCCATTTCAACGGACCTGCTTGAAGCAAACAACGGTCGCCCTGGAAAGAAAGTGCAGATCCGAGACTGATCTGCACTTGATGTGTTTGAAACATCTTGAAACGGATTCCCAACCTTTGTAAATGATGATATCAGGAGAAAATCACCCTAGATGTCATGCGGATGCCAAAAGCATCTTCGAGCTGGTGAAGCGCGAAGTGGGGTACGTGAAGGATGGAGATGCCATGGACATAGCTTGATCTTCGGAACCGTTGACCGTGGGAAAAAAAAGGCAGGGCGAGCACCACTTCAGCCTGAGAGTGATGATGGTTCTATTGGTTCTATTGAAGATTCATCAATATTTACACCCATGGAAAAGCCCCTAAATTCAACATGGAACCGCACTTTTATGGCAGAAGATGACTTTCCGAATATGAATGTGGCCCTGTTGGTGGTCCATGTTGAATTTACGGGCTGTAACCACTACTTTCGGAAGATGCTGCCTGCATAGAATCTCTTCGAAACATACCATTTTAAGCCATTGGCATCAGGGTTTTACCTTCCCCAACCAGTCTACTGTTGCCTTCTGAGCAGTTGCACATACTGACACGGCATATATGCATGGATGGATCGACGGATGGAGAGTTGTATAATGTTGTATATATTATGGACAGATAGATAGATAAATCCATAGATAGATACATAGATAGAAAGATAGATAGATTGATAGATTGATTGATATATTGATAGATTGATAGATTGACAGATTGATAGATTGATAGATTGATCGATTGATAGATCAGTAGATAGATAGATCCATAGACAGATCGATGGATAGATAGATAGATAGATTTATAGAAGATTTCCATCCCCTGCTGATCAATCCCTTGTGGATCCTCGCGGCAATTCGCGCGGTGCTAGGTATCTGGTTCCAGCAGCCCGAGAGGTTGGCCCAGACGCCGGAGTTCCCAGCTGGGACTGGTTGGAAAAGCGGGGAATCCACCAGTGAAATGGTGCGAAAACCGGGGGGGGGTAAACCTAGGAATTAATTGGATTTAGTGGGGTTATATGGATTATGGTGTTTGGAATTTAGTGGATTTATTGGATTTAATAGGGCTTCATGGAGTTTATTTGGAGTTTTGTGATGTTTGATTGGATTTAATGGAGTTTAACACGGATATAAATGATGGGCAACCAACACTTGATCACTTGATCACCAAAAAAATATGGTATTCGGGTTTGTCTGAAATTTGGGAGCCTTAAAATCCCATGTGTTTGAACCTTGCTTTTTCATATGTTTTCCTTTAAACAAATATTTTTTGGGGGCGGTATCCCCCCATTTGCCGACACACCCAAATGGATATGTCTCCCTCCGGCCATGATTTGCTAGAGATGAAGACACGGAATTGATATGAATTGATGTTTTGTATCTATTGTATTTCCAAATTTGTGGTCTTTTTATCTCATCATTCTTGTTCTCTTATTTTAGAGCAGGTTCCAAGGCATCATTTGTTTGATAATCTTATCATACTGTATCTACTGTAAATACCAGTAGTACCGCACAAGGCGGTGGCGGAAGTTTCAAAAATAGGAAACCTATAGGAGAGGTTCGTTGATGTGACTGATGGATGGCAGAGCGAACCCACTGATGGACCGACAAGTGGTTGGAGGCAGCGCAGTGTAGTTGTGATGTAGTGTGGGTTGTAGTTTTGGTTGTAGTTGTAGATGTAGTTGTGGTTGTAGTTGTAGTTGCAATGTAGTTGTAGTTGTATTTGTAGTGCAGTACTGTGTAGTGTAGTTGTAGTGGTTAGTGTGGTTGTAGTTGTAGTTGTTGTAGCTGTAGTTGTAGTTGTAGTTGTTGTAGTTGTTGTAGTTGCTGTAGCTGTTGTACTTGTAGTTGTCATGGAATTGAAGTTGTAGTTGTAGTTGTTGTAGTTGTAATGGTAGTGGTTGTTCTGGTTGTAGTTGTTGTGGCTGTTTTAGTTGTTGTAGTTGTAGTTGTCATGGAGTTGAAGTTGTAGTAGTTGTTGTTGTTGTTGTTGTTGTTGTTGTTGTTGTTGTTGGTTGTTCTGGTTGTAGTTGTTGTAGCTGTTGTAGTTGTTGTAGTTGTAGTTGTCATGGAGTTGAAGTTGTGGTTGAAGTTGTAGTTGTTGTAGTTGTAGTTGTGGTAGTTGTAGTTGTAGTTGTAGTTGTTGTAGCTGTAGTTGTCATGGAGTTGAAGTTGTCGTTGTAGTAGTTGTAGTTGTAGTTGTAGTTGTCATGTGGTTAAAGTTGTAGTTGTTGTTGTTGTTGTTGTAGTAGTAGTAGTAGTAGTCGTCGTAGTAGTAGTAGTTGTTGTTGTTGTTGTTGTTGTGGCTGTGGTAGTTGCAATTGTAATTGTAGTTGTAGTTGTAGTGTAGTTACATCCAAACTTCAAAAATTCACTCGAAACCCTCAGTTTTTAACACTTTTGACTTGGAAATGTGCTTCGCACCACAACGGCATGCACTTTTTCAACATCGAATCGCCATCGAATCGTCAAAAAGTGCTCCTAGACCCTCAGTTTTTACGATTTTCACTTCCAAATGTGCTTCGCGCCACAGCGCCGTGCACTTTTTCGACATGTCAACTTCCAAAAGTGGTCCGAGGCTGACAGTTTTTAACACTTTTCACTTCCAAATGTGCTTTGCGCCACAACGCCGTGCACTTTTTCCACATCTTAACTTCCAAAAGTGGTCTGAGACCGTCAGTTTTTAACACTTTTGACTTCGAAATGTGCTTCGCGCCACAACGGCGTGCAATTTTTCATCTCTCATCTGCCGACATGTCTCCGCACCCGCCGCTTTAGCGAGCCTACTTTTCGACCCTCCNGCCACAACGGCGTGCAATTTTTCATCTCTCATCTGCCGACATGTCTCCGCACCCGCCGCTTTAGCGAGCCTACTTTTCGACCCTCCGGAGCCACAAAACTTTGGAAAAACACAGTGTTTCGCGACTTTCCTACCTTTTCGCGCACCTGGATCTCTTCTCTTCTCACTTTCTTACTATCTCATCTTCTCTCTTCTGACTTTCTTCATGGCTGTGCTTGTCCATCTGTCCATATTGTCGGAAGTTTGACTTCTAAACTTCCTTCGATCATAAATTTATTATTCTTATTTTTCTTGTTATTATTCTTTTACTTCTTCTTCTTCTTTTTCTTCTTTTGGTTCTTCTTATGTTTCTTCTTATGTTTCTTCTTATGTTTCTTCTTATGTTTCTTCTTATGTTTCATCTTCTTCTTCTTCTTCTTCTTCTTCTTCTTCTTCTTCTTCTTCTTCTTCCTTCTTCCTTTTGCTTCTTCCTTTTGCTTCCTAGTCTTGCTGCTGCCTTGAGCATTCCTAGGAATCCACGTGTTGTGAAAACTCCAGCGGATTTTTCGATCCGTTTGCACAAAGTCTTCATCAGAAAGCAACAGCATATGGGTAGTATATCCATATAAATGATATGCATAATGGGAAAAACAATGGAATGAAATATATTCCATTAAATTGGTAGTAATACAGCTACAACTACCCGTAACACATATAATGAGCAATGCCCTTGTAAGAAGCTCAGCGGAATACAACTACAACTTTGCAATTGCTTTCCAATTCTAGTTATATTTGCCTGTATCTACAAGTAATAAAGCAACAACTACATTTGGGGGTCAAAATTGATATCCCAATAATTGACAGGTGAATACATGTTAGATGGACGAACCTGTGGTTCCATCTAAACTTATTAATTCTCAAGATGATGACGTCGGGATTCCCAATTTAAAGAAACTCCCTTATGTATATATTGTATATACATACATGATTATATATATATATATATATACATGCTCAGCAGCCCTTCCAGTGCCTATATACCTGTTCTAAGATTGTAGCCATAGTCAGCCATAGTTACCCAGAGTTGGCCATAGCTGGCCATAGTGAACCATCGTGAACCACAGTTGACCATCGTTCACCATAGTCAGCCATAGTTATAAACCAACTTATTTGTGTCAAGGCACCTTGTAGAACGATTTTCCAGTGGTTTTCCAGGTCTTCTTCTTGGAGCGATTGTTGGTGACGCCCAACAAGTTCCGACCCATCACGAATAGAAACTTGATCTGGTATAGTGGGGTGTAGAACCAATTTGGGATGATTTGGGTTTGTCTCAAGCTGGGAAATACCCCAAAACTGCAATTTAAAGAGGAAAAAGTTGTGGTAATCCGTGACATTTTAGGGGTATCCCCAGTATGCTCCATTTTTGGACAAACCATGAAAGATTTTGACAATCAGTGGAAGTCGAAACACATGGCAGAAGTTCGTGTAATGTCATGCAATACCTATATTATATAGATTGTTTGTTTATTGGCTAGTAAATTCGGGTGATAACCTCAACTCCACACATGTAAGTCCAGCTCTCAGGTGATATACTTACTTATGTAATTATTTATAACTAGTTAATTGGATATAATTATCAAGTTGCTTCAGCACTAGGAAGTGAACCACGAGGATAGGATGCCCTTCCCCAGTTTGACTGTGGCACTTGGAGTGAGTAGTTTTTTTACACAAACGTGTAATTATTTGTGTGTATATGATGTTTTAAATATATATACACGTTTTTTGTCTACGTGTCTATGTGTGTAGTTTTTGATCATATACCTTACATTGAATTTGATACATATACCTACAGCTTTCTTCGATAGTCATGTGAGTATGGCAGATTGGTTTCATTCAACTCCTCAATGGCTCTGTATCCGCATCGTGTTAATTCTCAACAATCAGTGTTTAGTAATCTAGTTAATCAGATTGTCCACTATCTTGTGAATGTGTCATCTTTTTGTTAGTTTAAGCCATGAAATGGAGGGTCATCCATCTATAATCTTCAAAGGGACTTATGTACCCACTATGTTGTGATTCCCACTATGGGATGGATGACCGTAGCCCATTCATCCCATGTAACTTGACCATGGCATATATATATATATATATGCATATGAGCAGGGATCACCACACCACCCCGCCCCCCCAGCCAGATGGTTCCCTCCCCCCCGTTCTCCAACAACAACAGTCCTACATGGGCAGTGCTTGTGCAGCTGGAAGTGGTTGATGTCCAATGCATAGGGAGTATACAGAGAGCATTTAGGGAGTTTATTAGGGAGTATATACGTATATAGTATATGGGCACCCTGTGCAATGAGTCCTATACAGGTTCGTTACGAAACATGTGTAGGTTGTATATGTAGGGTGCAAGGAGTACAATAGGTAGTGATGAAGCAATGTATATACTACACATAGGTGTAGAATGCTAGTTAGGTATGTATATTTAGGTAGTATAGTATATATATATATATATAAATATGTATATAATGTAATGTGATGTGATGTGACGTGATGTGATGGAATGGTATGGTATGGTATGGATTGTATGCATGTTATGCCATTCTATGCTATGTTATGCTATGTTATGCTATGTTATGTTGCTTTATGCTATGTTATGTTATGTTATGTTAGGTATGTACGTCCGTACGTACGTACGTACGTACGTATGTATGTATGTATGGCATACATGCATACATACATACACACATATATGTAGGTACATACTGTGTCCAAGCATTTAGTATGTAGGATTATATAGTTGTTCACAGGCAACTTTTGAGTATATAATCTATAGGTAACAGATATGCATAAGAGATGCAATGAGTTGCAAACCATGTGTGGGGCACGCTATAGGCAGTACATAAACAGGCTTTCGGTAGTATGTTCTAGACATGTTAGAAATATACAGCTAGACAGAGTCCAGCGACAAGGTTGTGGCTCTCAAATGCTGCAAATAGCGTACAAATCGGAGCCTGTGCCTGCCAAATGCTGTAAATAGCGTACAAATGGGAGGCAGTGAGGCGGTGTCTCCCAAATGCTGCAAATAGCTTGCTGATGCGAAGTTTGAGGGGGGGGTGGGGGGGACCATACCATTGGGGGGGAGGGGCTGGGGTGTGGGGTTCCGACGACCGGGCTCATGTACGAGCAAAAAATTACATGGCGCAGATGCACAATTAGCAGGAACAGGCAACACAGAAACACGCAAAATTGAAGCTTCAGAGACCTTCAAAACATTTCAAAACTATGAAGCGCTGCGAGTGCACCCCTGTGTTGGACAGTAGCACTTTGGAACTGTACTCGCTATGCGCTCCAGTCGAGGCAGTCGTGCGTCTCATCTACGCCATCTTGTTGCGCACAATTTTTTCTGGGTATGGTCTTCTCTCCCTGTTTGTGTCAGAATGTGAACGGCGTGCAGGACATAGTTTTCCTGCTGCTGTGCTTGGGAAATGTGTGAAGTTGAGATCTTCCGAGAAATCGTGCGCAACTGCAAGCTAGGAACCGCGACGCCAGAAGCAGGTGTGGCTCAGTGGGGTGCTGCAAGGAAGGCTTCCCGCAAAACCGGAAAGTACACAATTGCAGAAGCTAGTGCAACATACATTGGTGGCATCATCAACAGTCGGCAAGCAAAGAAGACCATCCAAACAATTTCCAAAGCTTCCAGGGAGGATGAAGTGCAAGCTGCACTTGAAGAGTGCGGCGTCTACAACGCCTTTTTCAAATATTTACTATACAGGGATCTGCGACTATGGTTCCCGGCACTTCCAGAATCCTTTGAAGTCGGACCAGGCGCTCTTGATGAACTAGACAGGTTCACAGCCAGCCAGCACGGCAAAAGTCCACAAGAACGTTTGAAGGAATTACATGCCTGGGTAAAATCCCAATTGCCCGAAAATTTGGTGGCCTCAGCGTGTGGACAACGTGGATGGACAGCTGCAGAGACTGAGCATAGCCTGTGCGAACATCGCAAGTACCGCGCAGGATTGAAGACAGCTCGAACACGCCGCGATGCAGTGGGTGCGCGACAACGTCAAACAGAACGCAAGACGCAGACTGAAAACAGTATGGAAACTCTTGACGTTCAAGAAGGCCCGAAGCACATATAACAGCGTATTTGTCCTTGCTGCCGTCCATGGTCTGGGCGCCCACCTTTCCGCAAAGCGCGCGTTGCACTGCGACAATTGACGTCGCTCATCAATGATTTTTGGCGCTTGGTTGCCAAGATGTTGCTTTCACAAGCTAGACTCATAGCATCATGTCAAGGAAAGGTGCCCCATGTCGACAAATTTCGTGCATCCAACGCCCCTCCTGTTGCATTTAACTTTGCAAGGCTCAAACGGGGTCCGCACCGTCCACGCAGTGGCAGGGCGTGCCCGAGGAGGCGTCCGCAGACAAGGACTAGCAGCGTCGGCAGCGTCCGCACAGTGGTAGCTAGGGCGTGCTGCAAGGTGCCCGCGGCCTAGAACTGGCAGCCACAGCGTCCGCTCATTGTCAGGGATCGGCCGAAGGCGTGCATGGATGGGCAAGGAAGGCCTGAAATGGGACGACGTTTTCTGTGATCTGGTGGCTTCGCTGGCAAGGGTCAGGGGGCTTAAAAATCGGGACCAGACCTCGACCCGAAGGATTGGGCTTATCCGTAGTTCATGTTGTCTCGTGCTTTGTGCTTGGCTCGCGGGGTCAATTCCACATGAGACCCGGTCCTGGAAGCCAGCCCATTTTACACTCATATTCCAACCTTCTACAGTGTGTACCCAGATAGTAGCTGGATAGTTTTAAATGTTTATCTATCTATCTATCTATCTATCTATCTATCTATCTATCTACCTATCTATCTATCTATCTATCTATCTATCTACACATATATATAGTATTTATATTTATATATATATTTATATAGATATATAGATTTAGAAATTCATATCCCATTAAGTTGGTGATATCAGTGATGAAGTCCATTTAATAAACTTATTCATGATGGGTGACTTTCCGAAGACCTCTGCAGCTGAGGTACGGGCGGTGACCGCATAACCATCAATAAGCTTACCAAACACCTTGAGCGCGCCTTGGCCGATGGCTTTATGTGTTGACCTTGTTTTGCAGATATCCGAGGCTTGGTATATGTCCTAGTTTTGGCTCACGCCTGGGTTAGCGGCGCAAAGGAATTTAGCGCTTTTTGACTTTTCAAAGATGTTCATTGTGCTTAAATTGTTTTATAATATTTATGTTCATGGTAACTTTTGCATGAGGTGGGTGGGGTGATAACGTTCAATAGTCTGGGTTCTTTGATGATACGTTGTTGCACTTCATATAGTAATTTCTCACACGCTCTTGCTTCTACGCTGTGAGAACAAGAACGTTTTAACATATTTTGACATGCTGGCTCGTTGATGTTACGTTGTTGCGCATCGGCTTGATTCCTATTGTAATTTCTCACACGCTTTTGCTTCTACTCTGTGAGCATCAGAACATTTAAACATTTTGACACGCTCGTGATGTTACGATGTTGCGCTTCCTATAGTCATTTCTCACACGTTCTTGCTTCTACGCTGTTAGCATGAGAACCTTATAATACGCTCGTGATGTTACGTTGTTGCACTTCCTATAGTAACTTCTTACACGCTCTCGCTTCTACGCTTTTCATAGGAACGTTTTAACACGCTTGTGATGTCATGTCGTTGTACTTCCGGGTTGTGGGGCTGGATCTTTAGCTGGAACTGGCGTAGGAACTGTCGGGGAGACACATGGGCTCGCACGTCTGAACTGCTTTACAAATAGGAATGACAATTGCGCGCGAAGTTTGAAAAACACCAGCGCCGCTTTTCCGGCGTGACCTTGTTTTGGCATATAGATAAGTGACTGCAGGAAGTTAGAAGTCAAACTCCCGACAACATGGACAGTTGGAAAAGCAGAGGTGGGAAGAGTCAGAGAAGAGAAAGGCAGAAGAAATCAGAAGAAAGAAGCTCAGAGAAGAGAAAGGAAGAAGAAAGAAGATGCAGGTGCGCGTAAAGGTATAAACGTCGTGTGTTTCAATGTTTTGTGGCTCCGGGGGGTCGCAAAGTAGGCTCGCTAAAGCGACGCGTGCGGAGCCATCTGTGGAGATGAGAGATAAAAAATGCACCCCGCTGCGGCAAGAAGCAGATTTTAAGTCAAATTGGTAAAAGCACCTCAGTGTCGGAGCGCTTTTGGAAGTTGAGATTTAAAAAAGTGCACGCTTTTTGTGGTGGGAAAGAAATTTGGGAGTCAAAATGTTCAAAGCTCCTCACATCCAAGCCACTCTTGGCAGTTGAGATGTCAAAAAGGTGCACGGCGTCGTGGCGCAAAGCACAGTTTGAAGTCAAAACGCTAAAAGCATCTCATGCTCGCAGCATTGGAAATTGAGATGTCGAAAAAGTGTACGCCGCTGTGGCGCCAAGCACATTCGCAAGTCAAAAGTGTCAAAAAACCCACGTTCTCAAGAGCACTTTGTGACGCTCCGATGTCGAAAACGTGTACAGGGCTGCGGCGGGAAGCACATTTGCAAGTCAAAAGTGTTAAAAACTGACGGTCTCAGAGCACACTTTGACGGTCCTACGTCGAAAAAGTGTACTCCGGAGCACGTTTGCAAGTCAAAAGCGTTAAAGACTGCAGTCTCGGAGCCCTTTTTGAAGTTAGGATTTGCCTGCAGATAGACAGATAGATAGTAGATAGATGGATAGATAGACAGATAGGTAGACAGACAGACAGACAGATCGATAGATAGATAGATGATAGCTAGATAGATGCGGTAGTCAGATAGACAGATACTCAGATAGATAGACAATAGATGGATACATAGACAGATAGATAGGCAGAAAGAGAGAGAGAGAGAGAGAGAGATAGATAGATAGATAGACAGATAGATAGACAGACAGACAGGAAGATAGTGAGATAGTCAGATAGTTAGATCGTCAGACAGATAGATCATAGGTAGATACATGGACAGAAAGATAAATAGTCAGATTTATTTATAGGTCGATAGATAGATGGATAGATAGACAGATAGACGTTTGGACAGGTACATAGACAAACAGATAGATAGTTAAATAGATAAAGAGAAAGGGAGATAGATAGACAGATAGACAGATGATTAGATATGTAGATAGACAATTAGACTGATTGATTGATAGGTAGGTAGGTGCATAGAGAGAGAGAGAGAGAAAGAGACACAGAGAGAAGGAATCAGAGAGAGAGATAGAGAGAAAGAGATTCAGAGCCTCAGCCATCTTTGGGTCCATCAGTGGGCTCGCTCTGCCAGCCATGCAAGACCACAACAAAACTCTCCTGCAGGTTTCCTATCTGTGACACTTCCGCCACCGCTTTGCGCGGTACTACTGGTAACAAGACATATATATATATATGTGTGTGTGTGTCAAATATTGTATAAATATTCATGTGAAATTATCAACATATATGCATATGATACATATCGAGGTTTCCTAAAATGAGGGATCGCCAAACAACAGTGTCAATGCTACTTTTTGACGATTTAGGGGTACCCCCATGGATTGGTAGCCCCGAAATGTCTAATTTGTTCACATCATCCAACCAAAACATGGGATATTTCATCTCCAACAGATACTTTTGAGGATTTTTTTAACTTTGAACATGAAAAGTATCTGTTGGAGACGGAATATCGACTTCCTTGGTGCGAGAGCTGAAAAATTAAGACATTTTGCGAGCCCCAGGATATGCCTGTCACTTAAGTGACACCATCATGGTGTCACTGCTGCGGAAATTTTGTCGATTCCAAACGGAAGTTCCGCATGTTCCCATTTTCGCGTATTCCATACCAATTGAAAATGCAAACGGCTGGAATGCGATACCATGGCGGCATGCTATGCGCAGACAATCTCAGTATGGGGAAGCATCGTAGTTGGGGGACTTACCCTCTGGTAAACAAACAGTTTGTTCTGGAAACCAGAGGGTACATTGCGGCCAAGATGTGCCGCTTGCCTAGAATGTAATTCACGACGTCGTGACGAAGGGCTAAAACCGTCAAAGTTCCCATTAAAAATGAATGTATCCGCATATCTTCAAAAGTTTTTGTTACAACAAAGTTTTGTTGGAGATCAGAAAAGGTTTTGGATTTCTTACTGCTGCAAGGGTCTTGGAAAACTCGTTTTCCAAAACCCCGTTGGAGCCCTTTTTCAGCATCTTCGGCTTCCTCCACATTGAGCCCTTTTTGAAGATCTTCAATAGATTTAAAAGTTTTACGGGTGTGGGGGAATTGAACCCTTATTGAAGATCTTCAATGCATGTAAAAGTGTCACGGGGATGGGGTAACTGAACCCTTATTCAAAATCTTCAATTACTGTAATGTAAAAGTTTAACTGGTAGCAGGGTTAAGTTGGGACAGTTTAGTTTGTGCAAACGGGGCCGCGGAGCGTAACACGGCTAGTGTTGATCTGTTAGACGGAATGGGACTGGATCCTGAAGCTGCAGAATGAGTGTATCTAATATGATCAGAATATACCAAAAAGAACAAAATGTTTGAAGCTATCTGGGAAATAGAGTGGGAAATATTCATGTATATGATTTTTCCGGGAATACCAATACATGATAGAAGGACACGTATTGATCATGCAAGCCATTTGACCTGAGATATGCCTACCCAAAACCCCAAAACTCGTATCTCGGGCCCAGTTTTGCCCACAAAAACCTCAGCCGAACCCGGCCCCCGACCACATGCCTCACCTGCCCCAAAATCTGCGCCAACTAAGAAATCCTAGAAGCCAATTACGAGGCCTGGGTGTCGAGCGACGAGAAAAGAGTGGATGAGGAGTCAGATTTGGGGATTTTTTTTTATAGCCTTCATAGAGTTTGACAACTTCACACACACACACACATACACACACACAGATTTTATTTACTTATTTATATATGTCAGTTCTCATCAAGCTTCTATAAGTTTCATTAAAGTTTGATAACTTAATGATATTTTTTACCTAATGAATGCAAAAATCCGGTTCGCGCACGGATGGAATGCCTCAAGGACTTGCTGCCGGAATTATCCATGTTGGTCGCATCCCTGACCGTAAACCTCGGTTGATGTTTTTGTGGGTTTGGACTAGTTGGTTGAAGCGGATCGTTCTACTGCTTTTAGGTTTTTGATGATGTTTGGGTTTAGTACTGTTCTTGCATTTTTAGCATGTTCATATACGCAATACAATAAAGATAAGCAACAGTAATAATGGTTATATATATATACATAGATAGATAGATAGATAGATAGGTAGATAGGTATGTATGTATGTATGTATGTATGTATGTATGTATGTATGTATGTATGTATGTATGTATGTATGTATGTATGTATGTATGTATGTATGTATGTGTGTCAAATACTTTATATCTATATATCTATATACATATATATACATAATTCAGGCTCCTCCCCTCCTCGTGGTATACAGTATGGTTGGGTACCCCACCATCCCCCTGGCCCTGCCCTCCCCTTGCCACCCCCCCGGCCTCCCCCTGCCCTCCCCCTGCCCTCCCGCTCCCCTTCCCCTCCCCTTCCCCTCCCTTCCCCCTCCCTCTATAATATACAACCTGTAAATAGCTCCCAATATTGTATACCACCCCCCACCACCACAGCCACTACCACAGGGGGGGAGGGGGTGCCCAATTACCTTTATACCTACATACCTATATACTTATATTATATACCTATATTCCTATATTCTTATATACCTATATACCTACAATACCTACAATACCTATAATACCTATAATACCTATAATACCTATAATACCTACAATGCCTATAATACCTATAATACCTATAATCCCTATAATACCTATAATACCTATAATACCTACATACCTATAACTAGTACCTATATACCTATATACCTACAATACCTGTAGGTACTTATATACCTATGTACCTATATACCTTTATAGCTAAATACAACCTGTACATAACTCCCAATACTGAATACCACCCCCCCACCGCCACAACAACTACCACACGGGGGGAGGGGGGGTACCCAACCCAGGGTGGAAACATCTATTCGGATGTTCAAGGGATGACCAGGACAACACCCGCATCCACAGGGGGGGGACCATGACCATGGTTCGGGGGGGAGCCTACAAACCTAGATCATATACACAGTATACATTTACATTGTATGTATATAAATATATTAAGATACATACATTTATGATCGTATTGTCACTGTGCATTCTCATCATGAGTAGATGGTATCATTGCTGGCGCAAAAAAACTGCTTTGTTCCGCAGGTGGGACGCTGCATGGCGCCCGAGGGGCAGGAGCCACCGCCCCGGCGAAAAGGGAGAGGCAAAGGCAAAGCCAAGGCGCGGCCGCGCTCGGATGGGACCAAGAAATCCAAGCAAATTCATTTGAATTTCTCATGGCGAAACAACCAAGCAAAATGGATGATTTGTATGATCTGAGATCCCATAAGCTAACAAAATGTGATTTGAGGATGATGAATCATTGCTTCAAAATTGATTCAAAAGTTTTGAAGTTGGATGAGATCATTTGAGATCGTTTGATGAAGATCAGTCAGCAGAGTCTGGAGGCAGTTCCTCCAAAAGATCTACACAAGGCGGTGAATTCTCTTCAGTCGCTTGGACCCAGTGTTTTTCGATCCGGGCTATGGGTCATACCCTTTGGTCAACTCAAAGAGCTGTTCTGGAAAATAACCATTAAAATGATAACTAAATCAAGGAACTATAGCTGGTATTTTTCAATAGGGAATTGTTAGATTCCCAGAGGGTAAAACCTGTAAAATCCAAAGTGTTTGTCTGAAAAGGGTTTATCACCCCAAAATGACAATGGTAATGGGAAAACGAGGTTCTGAATGAGGTTCTGAACCACGGGATTTTGGGACTCATGTCAGCGACGATTGGGTATCCCAAACTATTGGAGACCTTGGATATTTTTGGTTGCATAGAAAACTACCTCAAATAAAGCAGGTTTCAGTCAGTTCCGGTATACCGATAGCATCCATACGTGTTCGTGCACGATACCGAAGAAGGTTTAGTCCTTGCTATTTGAATTAGTGAACATCTCCATGTCCTTAAATCCTCGCAATTTCTGCTTTGAACATTCTGTTGATTTGGGGTTGTTTAAAAATAAAGTAACCCCAAAGCACAATGTTATCATCATGTGTGCTCTAACATAGCCATGTTTGGGGTCACCATTTCGAGACTGCCCGTCCCTGCTCGGGTCATGGATGTTCTTGCAGATTCACCAAAGATGGACTTAGGCTCGCCGTGAATGGCTACATGGACAGGATGAAAAGTCGCTTTGCGCCCAACTAGAGTTGCAGATAGATAAAGTATGATATAGTTGGTTGATGTTGGTTGATGTTGGTTGATGTTGGTTGATGTTGGTTGATGTTGGTTGATGTTGGTTGATGTTGGTTGATGTTGGTTGATGTTGGTTGTTTACTGGGACATAAAATGGTGCTATAATCAACCACAATTGGATTTAACCATCAAAAGGATAGATGTTAATCAAACTTAATGGGGTGTATATATATTTATATTTATATGTATATATATATATATTCGTATGATTTAACCAACAAACATGGGGGGTAAAAAACCAACCACAATGGGGATGTAATGAGAAATATTGGGGATATATAACCAGCAATATATGTTTAATGATGTATGATATGTTCCCCATTGAAATTGCCATTTTGGTGGTGCACCCAATTTTAAGACACACCCATCTAGTGTTTGAATTGTGAAACTACCATTAATGTTCTATGGGCTGATGGTGTCAGTTTTTTTGAAGATGGGTCATGTTTGTTTCTATCCCCCACGTGGGAGCATGATCGGAATCGACTATGAGATGTTCGTTGTGGATAGGAGTTGACGGCTTGAAACTACGGGTTTCTGGGTGTCTATGCTACAAATGGATACAAATGGCAATGGCAAGGCAAGTTCATGAACGGCCACCTTGTGTAGATTGTTCACCTATGCATTGAAATTGGCTTTGTCCTCAATTCCCCTTGCCGCATTGATTTCCAGTGCTGTATTTAAGAAAAACCGCAATATGTCTAGCAGAAACAAGACTTGGTGGGACTTGGGCAATGATTGGAAGAATGACTGGCCATTCATCTGACGAAAGCTGTTGGGAGCCAGGCATTCTGAGAAACGCCAAGTGCAGAAATTGCAAGGAACAAATTCCAATGATTCCTGACACCTAAAAGCTGAGTCCCTCCCAGAGTTGGTAGAAGGGAAAGTCTAGCGAAGACACTAACAATTTGGTGTAAAATCACGGTGTCCTATCAAAGTTGCAAAAAAAGCATGTTGAATCCCAGATGCTTGGTGAAACACCCCAAAGCTGAACCAGTTGCACAGCCTGTTTATCCTTTATCATCTCAATTGGTCATCTTCCATATCAGGGCTCAAAGAAATCCCATCTCAAAGAAACCTTGGATGGGTAGTTTTTTTTTTGCAATACACGGGAATATTTACTCAACAGATAGTCTTGCAGGGGTTCTTAAAAAGCAATGGTTACAATGCGGCGGTTTTCAACATGGGAACATTGATGTTTGGTTTCCGGTTCAGTGTCCCAAAGGAGACGATGCACAAACATAGCTTTGGTTTGGAACATTGGTTTGGGTCAAAAATGGATACCCAAATACATGTAGAATGACCAAGTTCATCTCCCAGGGCTTGAAAGATATGGAGGTTTCCTACCCCCAAATCGTCCCAAGTCATGGATGACCATGTCCCACTTTAAGAACCCCCCCCCCGTATGACCCCAAATGGATCGAAACGGGTTGGACATGGCCATGAATTGCTCATGGACATTGGCACCTAAGGCGGGAGGAATCCTAAGGTGTCGGAGGATGGAGTCCGACAGATTCTGGAGAAGAAGGAAGGCCTTTTTCGCACCTTGGCAGCGAGCTCACTGGAAGACTTCGGTATATGGGGCGCTGGTACAATCCTAGGTAACTGTGTAACATCCATGACATATAATTATACATGCATGAATATGTATCTTTAAATGACATGCTTCACATACACCTAAGCATATCATAGTGTATATATAATTATATATTTACATCAGGAGGAATAAAGTTTTTTCCCGTCAGTGACGCCACAAAATCGGATATCATCACGCGGATCAGATTTCAAGGGCCATTTCGTGTGGCCTGCGT
>BGPT01000812.1:203447-227429 GCA_003297045.1 Symbiodinium sp. clade C Y103 | reverse complement strand
TGATCCGTGGTCCGCAAGAAGCAAGAGTGTTGTAGGAGTCTAATGGGAAAGGGTTGTGGGAAGCTCTCAAGAGGAAAAACTTTTGTCCTAGTGTAGTATATAGATAGATATACAGGTTGGAGGTTTCAAATTGTTTTTCAACTGTACTTAGGATGATTGGTTGCTATGACAAGCATGTTTTTGGGATGGGTTAAAACCACCAACCGGTACACAATTTACATACATACATATATGATCATGTATATGTGTACATATATATATATATTGTAGGTGTTGTGGTGATTGAATTTGGGAGTGTTCTCACGCGCGCCATGGTTCAGAAGTTGGTCACTATATACCGATTTTTGTCGGGGATGGTCATCAGTCCACTTTCATAGGATTCAAAGCGATTATATACCCATTTGGAAAAAAAAGACTTTGCTCCATGCCAGACTATGACATTCGAGGCATGAAGATGATGGGAAAGCGTCAGGACACTCAGCATGAAGAGCTGCAATGACTCTGTGGATGCCCTGCCTGCGCCAGTGGCCGGTGAGAACAATGCTTGATTTATTGATGATGTAATTATGATTTAAATAGACTCAAGTGGATCGAATCGGATTCAATAGGATTTATAATTGTGTTTTAATGGTGATATTTGATTTATACACTGTAACTATTCAACGCTATGTCATATTTGGGTGTGTCTGCAAATGTGAAGAATTGTTCCAGTTATCGCAATTTGAATGGGAAAAGTGAGGTTCGAAACCATCAAATTTAGGGATTATAAACCAATATATGTATATTATATTTATGTTTATATTACAGTATACGTATATCTTTTTGTTTGTGTTACAAGTATAGGATTGCATTAGTTTTACCAGTCATGAACGGGCTATGACTATGGGTACTAACCACATACCAAGCGGGGTGAACAGATAAGTAAAAATCCGCAGACTAGTTGTTGTGCGGATCGATCATTTTTCGCTACTGCCATTCTCATGAATATAGAACCTCAAAAATCACATGACCATAAATTCACGATGGTTTACCAACAAAGTTACAGGTTCCAGCATGTTCGGACATGTGAAACTGTTCAAGTCTATTTCTGTTGAAGTTGGAGATCTCAACTTCGATAGAAGGCGTCCAAGACGACAGGGTAGAGAAGTGTCCACTCTAGTCTAGTTCGGTTCCTGGGAAGATAAAACCATGAGGACACCATGGTTGTTACCCCGGAATACACGGGGCTCAACCTTACATGTTCCCTCCAAATTGGAACTCTGACAAAGGGGCAGTCAGATTCTCTGCCGACTCTGGATGAACCCAAAGTGCCACCTCATGCCACCTCAGTATGCTCTAAGGTGTCAACCAATCATAGTAGCCCAACTGAGAAGCAAAACAAATCCAGCCACCCCAAGAAGTTTTGGTTTCCAATTTGATGGTCGCAACTATAGTTGTTACAGTTTCTCTGATTGGTGACACTAAGAATGGTTTTGTTGCGGATACGCTCTGGTAATTTAGCAGTTTGCGAAGTCGAAAATCACCGTTTTCATTTTTTTCATTGGTACTCACCATTAATCAGCTATAAATGAACCCTCTTCCATAGGTTATGATAGGTAATCACCTAGAAATGGGCCATATTTTCCAGGTGCGGGTGCCTACGACTTTCCCATCTCTGTGGAGGTGTGAACTTTGCAGCGCGGTCCGTGATTTCCCCCGATCCCAACATCGAGCCCTCTGAGTAGCTTCAAAGCAGGGGATCGACAAAAGGGGCCAGGGTGCACCCCTCTGGATCAATGGAACCTGGGAAATCTGAGAATATCTAAGATATCTAGCTAGGGAATACTGGCAATGAATAGTACCGATTTTACATCATATTATGTATATATATATATATATCCGATCACTTTGGGCGTGTTTATATGGGTCCGGATGTGATTTTATGTCTATAGTAGTAGGGGGAATATCAATGAATTATGAATAATCATGAACATATTTGCCAATTGTAAGATGGCTTAGCTTTGCAACAACAGTTTGAAGCCAGAAATTTCCAGGATTTCTCACTCTCAGGTTAGATCACTTCTCATAAGCAACCCAGAACTGTGGGTTTGCCTCGTCGATTGGGATTTAGGCCCCAGTCAGAAGTGCTAGGTCCCATTGTTACAGGATGGTTTCTTGTTGGCTGTGGACCTTGGAGCCCCCAATGGGTCGTTGGTGGTTCGGAATGGCCCTTTTTTTCCGCCCTGATTCTTGGGTCACCGAATTGGGGTTATTGCCATGAAATTGTGGACGAAAGTGGGCTTGCCAAAACGAGTTTTCTTAGATGGGTTTTGTACCTGACCATGGGGGATTTACCCCTAATATATGCTCATGTTGATAGGGCACATAAGAACATGAGGTTCTAATGTAAGCCATCAAATTTTGGGGCGTCGTGTTTTCAGACACACCCAGATTGGAAATTGTCATTTCAGGATTTCTGGTTTCATGTGAAATTTCAGGGCCGTCTTTCTTACCACTTGCTCTTCCTAAGGATTGGAGTTCCAGAGGAGATTGCAGCAGGTTTGTATTACCCAGAGGCCACGGCCTGGTTTTGATGACAGGTTTCACTTGGAGCAAATCGGTGATTTCTGCCCACAAAATCGGAAAGTAGCTCTAGAAGTGAGTAGGACTTGGCGCTGTTTCCGATCAATGAGTCTAATATATTCTAACTCATATAATACTATGTAATGATGAATTAGTGGGTACGAGACTCCCAAACTTCGGCACAGTACAGATGTGTATTTGGAGGATGTAGTAGTATGATCAATCCGTATCAATGTTCAGCATTCTGTGCGGAAGCAGGAAATTCAACTTGCAGGCAATTCTATGGAGGTTGCTTCAAGTATTTTAAATCGACAGCGCCAAAACAAGCTTTGAACATCCCCGACATATTTGGGGTCATGCGACTTCAATATCATGAATCAACCCATAAAAAGGCGGTGGAATGGAGTGGTTATGTGCCATGGTTAAAATTGGCTCAATCACCCACATTGAGGGATGGTCATCAATCCATTCATAGGGTCAAAACAAAACATTAGAAGGAATCCCATGAACACTGTTGGGAGGACCATGCCCCATTCAGCCCATGTATCTTGACCATGGCACATATAAGGGTTTGTCTGAAAATCGGATACCCCTAAATCCAGTGATTTATCATCATTGTCCCAGTTTTCATGTTGGATAATTTTGGGGTATATCCCCATTTTCAGACGCACCCAGATGCAGCAACCTGGACGTTTTTTTGATTTTTTTGGGGGGTAGGTTCTTTCAACCAGCCGGAGCCAGGTCGCTGCACCCTACAACGTGGACTGGTTGCGGAAGTTGGTAATCCGTGGCAATCACTACCCTGGAGCTGCTGAGGCTGGCGGGCGCATGGTAGGTGTCCATCTACAAATGGAGGTTTCAATGGGAAAATATGAGAAAATACATGGGAAAAAATATATATATGGTAAAATCATCAAATAAATGGAAGTGTTCATTCGAACATCATCTATGAGTTGAGGTTTCATGGAAAATCATCTATACAATGGAAATCACCTTGCAGCAATGGGAGAAGAAGACTGCCCCCGCTTGAATGAGTTTCAGACACTGTATTTCTACAACTCGCAGGTGACAATCTTCGCTGTCGTAGACCCTCTGGTAAACCAACATAGATGAGTACAATCCACCATTTATAGATCATTTTGTCTGGGGAAACCATGGGTTTTCTACATCTATATCACTTTACCCTAGAGTATCTATTGCTAGAGTGCATCATATCCCAAAAAAAGTAAGATGTATATAGTGGTGTTCGAACGGCACAAATGAAGACGATCACCAATTGTGGCGACAATATGTCAATGTGCCAATTCCTCGGCCATCCCATGCCATGGTGAAAACGTGGGCAAATTGCCTATATTGAGGATGGTCATCAAGCCATAGGGATTTACTGTTTATACCCATTATGTTGTATGTTTGGATTCCCATTGTGGCATGGATGATCATACCCCATTCATGCCATGTAACCTGACCGTGGCACATAGATGGTTAGGTATTATATCCCTGATTCATATCCATTTGATCAAATCTAAATCAATCTAAATCATATTTTAAGAATCCACTTAAATCATATTGTAAAAATCCACTTCAATCATATTACAAAGATCCGCTTGAATCATCATCAAATCCATTGAAATCACTATTAAATCCATTTAAATCCCCTAAAATTTTCATTTAGTCCCCATTGAATCCCCATTAAATCAGTGGTTAAATTCCATTGCCATAGATTCTCCTTGACCGTAGCGGCGAAGAATGGCAGGTGCATGAACCGCAAGAGGCAGGAACCAAAAGAATCACCATGCTGAGCCTCCTCGATGAGGTCCGAGCTGTGAAGCTGTGCGTTCCAGTGCGGGGATCCTATGTTGGTTATTGATAGTTATTGGGATTGTGTACTTAGAAAAATGGAAAAACCTAATTTCATGATGGTTTAATGGTGTATCTAGTTTTATTGACTTAAGCTTTTTTATTGATTTTCTTGATTTATACATCGCTTTATACCATGAAGCAAGTAATGGATCAACGAACTAACGAGATTTTATGGTTGATTTATATGAAGATCCATTCAAAGAATCACTATCATAATACTATCAATCAATTTTGGGTGGTGGATGGTCTTGCGGCATGGCCACCCTTCGGATGCTTGCCAAAGCCCAAATTGGATGTCCCATAACACATCTTCCAATTGGGTGAACAAACATTTTTTTTGCCAACTACAGACTGGGATCCAACTATATGTGTATTGTATAATCTATAGATATCTATAGGGCCTTTTTTTTCCAGACACGTTTCCTTTGATCCAAGATCAAGGGATCAATATCAAAAGATATCTAGTGAAGGGTCCTACGGAAAGCATCTTCCACGAATAGAGAGTGTCGGAACGGAGCTGTGGACTTCCTGGCTTCCTGACTGTCACTCTGCCCTTGGCAGCCGCGAGTGAGGGCATGGTTTGATGAGATGATTCTGACACTGGCTGGTTAGTGGGTGGAAAACATTGGCCTTGAGAGCTTGAGCTCTACTTGGTGACAACTGGTCTTGGTCAAAATCAAAGGTCTTGGGACTTGGGACCAGCAGATTGAACCACTCGTTGGTTAGTGAATGCAGAGGTTCCCGTTATTGAAGAACCGTTTGGAAAAGGATGGGAAAAGGATCAGAATCGTAGTTGTACTCTATCTTTCTCAATATGAACGATGTTATTGATCCTTGAATGATATTATCTGTGTGGCATGCTTTGATGTGGCGAGTTTGGAAGATGATTTTCATCCAGAAAGTGGCCATGTTTTGGCTTTTGGGCTTGAAGTTATTTGTTTTTTCAGGCGTGTTTCATGGGCTTGGGTCGAGAAGGGGTACGAAGGGGCAAGAAAGAGTTGGCCTTGTTCAAGGACTTAGATCTACAGGAATCCAACAAACCCAGTCCATTGAAGGACCCATTTGCAGGGTCAACACGGGTCAATAGTTTTGACGGACACGCTCAACATCAGGAGAACAGAGAAAAGCTGGCGAAGAAACTCATCAGCGATGTCAGGACGTCGCTTTATGGCCATGTACTTGGGAATGTGATGGTTAATCAATGGATCTGGTCTACGTAAATAGCCAACAAAAAGCAACTTATATCCATTTATCTATGGCTTTATACATATATATATGTATATATATATATATATACATATTACAACAACCATGTGCAAGTAAGTGAGATGAGGACCCTTCTCCCATTTTTCTTCGGACATTGGTCACAAGTTGGGTGAAAACTCGTAGACCAAAGGGCTGGTCGGCTGTTAGGTGATACAGCTTGTAGCTTGAAGCATGTTTTGCCCCCCAAAGTGCGGGGCTGCGTCCAAAATACGCCATGAAACAATGATACACTAAGGCCCCCAACATCGAAAATCTCCGTACATTCGAAGATTTGGTTGATTGTTTCACTCATTTCCATTGTCCGATAGATGTGGTTTCATTTGCCTAAGTCCGGATTTCACCACCATTCCGCGGGGAGAGCCTTCCAGCTACATCTTATCTTCCATTCCAGCTAGAGAATCCCGAGAGACTACTGTCTGTATCGGTATTTTGGGGGGTGCTGACCATCCCAGACTTGGTTGGAGTGCAAGGTTTACCTGGTTGACCTCCATGTTTGTGGCTAAAAACATTGTTTTCCCTAGAGTTTTTCTCTATCTAGGAGTAGTCAAGATGGAATTCCCGAGAATTTTCCATTACAAATTCCCCTAGAGTTTTTCTCTATAACAAATTGAGATGTTCCTATTAAAAATTGTGATGTTCTATGTCTTTCAAGCTAGTGAGTAGCCCGTCCCTCTCAGAAATACTTTGCTGCATGTTACCAGGATCTCGTTGGGAAGATTTGATCGAAAAGTTGCAAAGGTGGTTTGGGATGATGACCCCAACTCACGAAAAAATATTTCATGCCAGCGGGTGGCTCAAGCAGCAACCAGAAATGATGGGGGGTTTAAACAACATGATTTGACCACCGTTCCCCTTGTTAAGAAGTCCGAAAAGTGGTCGTTGATGCTTCATAAGCTCTTTTCTATACCCTTATTATCCCACTATATCCCACTATATCCCATTATATCATCATGACTATCCCATTCATATCCCAATCCAAAATCCCATGAATCTCACCATTCATTCCACCAACCAGATGCAGAGATCCCTCCAGGAGTGGCAAACCGCCCTACACCGTCTTTCGGCACCTCAGAGACGGTGCGGTTTGTTTGGGCCGGGCCAGACCCAACTGCATTGCGCCTGTGTAGAACTTAAAATATATACATTATAATCAATATATCCTGTATAGATCTGTATAGATCTATATAGGTATATACAATTGAGTTATATATACATATTATATATATACATAGTATGTATTATGTATATACTATGCATGAAATGTATTATGTAATATGATGTAATGTATATACTAGGCATTATGTATTGTTTTTATGTTGTGTACTCTGTAGATAGTATGTATTGTGTAATATGTATTTCAAACATCAGCTGGAACATGAACATCATATTAAACATCATATAAAGCATAATATAAAACATAATAGATATTGTGAATTATGTTTGATATGATGTTTTGTTCTTGTAGGATGTTATAGAATGCCGTATACATTATTTGTTGCATCGTGTAATATGATATTATGACATATCATATATATTCCAATATTCTGATCAGTTCGTATTGTTTATGTTATCATAGTGTACTATATTTTAATATATTGTACTGTACTTGTGTTACATTCTGCTTTATTATAGTGGATTGCAATTACAGTACATTGTATTATGATATGTTGTATTGTATTATCATACATTGTTTTAATGATATGTTGATATATTGTATTAGCATATATATATATATATATAGAGAGAGAGAGTCTAGCATAATATAGTATTATGTTATATTATAATGTATTACAATATATATATATATACATCATAAGATATTACATTATAATGTATTGTAATATACATTGAATACATTGTATTATATTATACTCAATTATACTTCATATGATATATATATATACCTAATATTGTGATGTTGATTGTCTATCCATTGGACAATTGGGCATTGAGTGTTTAGTTGAATGTGTATGCCAGTTTGATTGGCTACTGCAAGTAGATCTCCATGAAATCCCCATGATTGGCTGGTCATGTCATATTTCAGAGCATTTCTCCAGGAAATCCTCATCATTATCCCATTCCCAAGTCATACTGTACGTGGTTCCATCCCCTACATCCACCATGGTTTCTGAGGGGGAATACAAAGAGGGGAAGGGATTATGATCATTTATGATCCATTATAGTCAGCCCCCAAACAGATAGAAATGGTTGACTATAATGGATCATAAATGACTATAATGGATCATCAATGGTTGTCAATCAATAAATCCATTTGTAGAAAGCAACTATTTTTTTTCAAGATTGTCCGGGTGTCCAGGCCTCTGTTGCAGGTGATCCTTTGTTGGTGAATCGTCAGCCCACTTTGCACAAGCCTGGCATCATGGCGCACACCACCAAGGTGACACCCGGTGGGGGTTGCGGTGTCTGGCCATGGAGAAAGAAATGGTGAGAAATCCCCATCAAAAATGGATTGGTTTAAGGGAAAATCTACAGGAACCCCATGGTTTTTACCATCAAATATAGAGGTTTCCTGTAAATTTTCCCTTAAACCAATCCAATGACATCAAAAATCGATGGATGCGCGGGAAAATGTTGGGGAAATGGGGATGATGCTGGACTTCGATGGAGAAAGATGTCATGGGAAATCCCCAAAACTAGCCATGGAGGTAGCTGGGAACTCCTGGAACCAAATGGAGGATGTTCCGAAATGGTCCATTGTTCTGTTTAGCAGGGTAAAAACCTGGCTCTGTCCATGGGGTTTAGCCCAAATAGTGGGAAAGTGAGGTTCGAAATTATGGGATTTGGGGGTACCCACTCCGCCAAGTGGTGATCGACAACGCATGGAGTGTGAGGAAATCAGCATGGAAACCCAGAAGAATGGTTGTATCGAGCAGGAAAAACATGTTTTGCGGATGTTTTCATGTAGGTCCAATATTAAATTGCAAGGGTGTAGGGTGACTCTGGCAAGCTTCCCATGAAAATGACACCAAATGAACCCAAATGATCATTGTCAGCAGGGATTTGACGTCAGAGGCCATTAAGTATGTTATTGGACCAACAATGCTTGGTACAGCATCCAGTACAATCCCAAGGGCGAAATGGGTGTGTCAGAAAATGAGAGAGATACCACAAAGTAGCGCCATTTGATCAGTGAAAACATGTGAAAACGATAATAAACCATGGGAGATGTTTGGTCGTACCATATTTTCAGATAAACCCGATAAACCATTAGATTCAATGACTTTGATGCTTCTCACAGATAGCAGCTTCTAGCTGCTTGGAGTTCAGCCTGGAAACGCCAGCATCCTGCAACCCTTTAGGTGCTCCAGCGTGAGTCCACAATTCGCTTGCACTACGTGCACGTCTCAGCTGACGTCGCCCATTTTTAGTATTGGGGATTTAACTACCAGAGATAGGATTCAATGGCTAGACATTTGCATCGTATGATATGACTGTAATATCATATATATATATATAATTATATATATATAGACGTAGGTATTTGGTATGATACACGAATGATCACGAATGGTTCGGTTTTCTGGTATTATGCCATCCGAATACGTAGAAAAGTAAGAAGCAAAACCGCAAAGTGAGTGGTAATTTCGAAGAGTTTTCCTACCTCTGACCTAACCAGGGACAGTATGTTAATGTCCTAAAATTACAATTTAAATGGGAATTCCCATCTTTTTTGGCTCACTCGGATGCGTTTTTCTATGTAGCTTGGGAGCACATGTCAGTGCATCGCAACGAATCAGATTGCTGAAGTGCCATGTCCAGCTGCCATATCCCTGAGACACAAATATCATTTGCAGCTGGTAATCTAACCTGATAATGAGAAAGTCTTCATTTACACAGCTGATTTTGACTATGTTTTCCCAATGAAATGGTAGTTTTCCAATGCTGCGCTAGAACTCGAAAGAGCAAATCTCTATTGTTAGTCTATTATTTTGCTGGTTCCAATTAAACCCCCATTTTTGCAGGATAGATCCATGTAAATCTTCTTGGATTTTGAAGTGACCCTTGAATGGAACAACGTTTTTTGAGGTCAACTGCAACACCTACAACGCAGACTTTGACGGTGACGAGATGAACCTCCATTGCCCACAGGACATGACAGCGACAGTTTGAATTTGGGGATAGCCTATTTTCAGACACACCCCGGTTTTCCTTATGAGAATTGTGGTACTACATTAGTTCATCGTACTGTATATGTTTATATAATTGCATATATATATATATGTATTATATATAATGATGTACATATAATATACAGAATATGCAAATGATAATTCTCACAATAATAATATCTATCCTTCTATACAAGTATGGGTGAAAGTATGGAGATTGTTAATAAGTCATCTTACCCTGCTGTTCAAAACAAAAGAGACTGAAATTCCCTCTGAAGACGATCCCATAGGTATTGACCCATCCCCACATCAACGCATGTTTTCAATATAGGTCCCTATTTCGTGGAGCAATTTCGGTTCGGCAAGCAGCATGTGCTTGCGTTCCGAACATATTGCCAATATGACTTCTGGGGCATGCCCCTTCATTTTGGTACCATCCGGTAATCAAACGTGGCACTTGGAAATCCCCTAAAAATGGAGGTTTTAATGGGAAAATCATCTATAAATGGTGGATTTTCCATTGCAATGTTGATTACAAGAAGGAGCGACATCTCCTACTCTATCCTATCCCCGCCTGTTTGGGCATTATAAAAGGAGCGACATCTCCAAAATTTGCTGGCCATTTTTCATCATTTTTCTGTTGCACAAGGGCCATTTTTTTTCAGGGGAGGGATCATCATGTTTGTTGATATTCAATCCACTTTTTGGGCATTGTTTGATATGAGTTTGTTTAGAAATAGGCTACCCCAAACCGTGATGGTTTGAGAACCTCATTTCCGCTATTAAAATGACCAGGACTTGGGAGTAAATCCATCATTTTCAGATACACATATCCTATCCCATCAAATATCCCCATTGAATCCGATCAAATCCATTCACTGAAGGGTTACCAAGAAAAAAATCGCAGGACCCCATCAGTCGCATGGAAGCGTTGGCCATTGCGAAGGCTGACTTCCAGTGCCCTGACGACTTCCAAATCCACTGAGTTTGGAAGGCTGAAATGCATAGTTTTCACATATGTACAAACAACCATAATCATACATACATGCATGCATACACACATCCACACATCCACTTATCCACACATATCCACACATATCCACACACATATACATCCTTCGATTCAATCTTTGAAGACTTGTTCGTTGTTTAACATAATTTGGGTTTGATGTGTCCCTTTCTTCGTTGAGTTTTCCCTGCTGTACGTTGAAACAACCACCTGCTGTGCCGTTTCAACGTCAGATGTCCGAGAGGTACTTGGTGCCGACCAGCGGTAAACCTTTGCGCGGCTTGATCCAGGCACACTGAGGGTGAGAACTCGACCATGTGGTTATGACTAACATAGCCATGGAAAATCCCCTATAAATAGAGGGTTTTAATGGGACAAGCATCCAAAATTTGCCATTTTCCATGGCTATCTTAAATAACCAGAGGGTATATATAGTTTACATATATGTACACATGCTATGTACAAATCGTATAACATGGGGTTTGATCACCTTTTAATGGATACACGTAGGTGACTATGATTTATAGTGATATGACATGATGTCATTTGCATCTTGTCGATCTGTAGATATGTTGAGAATCTTCATGTTTCACCTCACAAGGGATAGGATTTGATGTGACATTTGTTTCATGAACGGCTGCTTAGTTTTGTTCTTCTAGAACGCATGATAATCCCCAATATAATCCCCCATTAGTTCTAGCAACAAACCCTAAACATCAATACCATTCAATACCCATCTTCTAGTTTAGAACTATTATGATATTATTCATGATAATCCCATATAATCCCCAAATATAAAAGGGGGGTTAGTAACCAATAACCCCCCATACTTCATCAACCAACAGGGCTTGATGGCGCCCAGGACCATGTCATTGCAGGCACCATGTTGACCAAACGAGACAGTGCCCTGGACGCGAAACCGAGTGATGAAGGGTAGTGCCGCATGCTTTCACTGCTTTTATGCGGTTTCTACTGATGTTTGATGGGATTGCATGGACTTTAACAGGGATACTGTAAATGGATGTAAATGGTGGGATATGACTGACATGACTAACCAATATGGTATTTGGTTTTGCCTGAAAAATAATGAGGGAAACGTTCCAAATTCAAGTGGTTTATCATGATTCCCTTATTCATGTGGCCATTTAGTGGGATATGTCATGATATATCCCATTTTCAGACGCATCCATTTATTGTTGTCCAACCATACAAAAGGGATGAGTGGTTGAGATTGTGTTTGAATTCGGGATGGGTCAAAGCCACCAACCGATGGATATTTACTAACCAGTTTTTGAACATGTGGTTTCTAAATGGGCCATGTTGGGAGCAGGAACTACAAATCATCTTTGTAGTTTGCAATTTGCCACAGATGGGTTTCCAAAAAATCGGTGACCTTCAGGAAATCTATTGAAAATGCAGGCGCAAGAAAACATGAAAACAATTTAACTACATGACTGTAAAAACTTTGGCAAGAAAAAGCATGACTGACTTGTTTTCATCAATCAAAAGCTAGAGAAGCCATGGTCGACCCTGCGATCCAACTTCCAAACTTTGCCCAGGCTACTACACCAAGTCAGAGGTGTGGCAGGGTGGATTTATTTTGGTGGCTGATCTGATCGATCTTGGTTTTCTCTCGGTAAAGATATTTGATTGCTAGGTTCATGCATGTGTTTCTTTCAGATTGTCAATGATTCTTCTAATGACTCCAGTCATATTTTGAAAAGCCATCAGAGGTCAGCAATTTCAGGCACACCTTCTCCGGAAAGAAATGAGGTGCACCACCACTGTCAGCTAGAATTAAACTCTCATACATCGTGCCCAGGAAAAACAAACACAATGTAGTCATTCTTCGTACCCTCATGCATTAAACATTGCATCCCAGTCATTCCACCATACCGGATTTTCTATGGCAATGCCAGAGATATCCCAACTTATCATCAAAGTTTCCATCTATAAATATATATATACATATCATCCATAGTCAGATGACCACTGCCACACCAGGTTTGTTTGTTGCTCTATGCCGGCATGCGCCATGCGCCGGGGCTTCCCAGTACAGGATGGGACGATGGGTCCGTAGATGGGAACGCCAGACTGCTATGATTTTCCAGCAGAATCAACAACCTCTTGGAAAAATAAGACAATATCTGTGAATATCAATAATTAGGCTAAATAAAATTAGATCATAAGAGCTGAATATCATGTATATGTATATACATATCATAGGAATGCAATGATTGTCCCAATTCTTGATATAACATTGGGCGACGGCATGGCAATGGGGGACTCCATCGGCTGCCTGGCTGCCCCCCCTTGTAGGGATGATATATCACCTGAAGTTGAGTCGTCTTTCGTCAGAGTTCGGTTGGATGATTTGGAGTTCAACGGAAACTAAGGATTGCATATGGGAAGTTCATGGGATTTCATCGAGACTTTTGATGAGATTACCATCTTGTTATTCAACATAGCTATGGAAAATCACCGTTTAAAATAGGTAAGTCATCATTTTTATCATCGAGGTTCATGGTTTTTTTCATAGCTTTGTTAAATAACCAGAGGGTGATCCCCAAAAAGATAGAAAAGGTATGAAAAGGTTAGATGTATCACTATTTCAGAAGGGGTTTTACTTTTCTTTTTTTGGGATAGTTGCTCCAAACAGATGTACAATATTGTACAATCCTATCTGTGATGTTATATGTATATATATATATATACACATGCATATTGTTAGTAGGTTTTTACGGCATTGCCAAGACTACGCCGACTAGACGCCGCCCTTCGTTGACCGTTTTTTTTCGGCGTTTCCATCCTGGTTTGAGACATTGACATAAGCTCCAGCGCAAGCATGTTGAATCCCCATGTTAATGTAAGAATGGAGATTAAACCAATCCATTTGTGCGGAAATTAATGAGGACATAATGGGATATATTGATATGCTAGGATAGAATACAACTTCTGAAACTAGCAATATGATATGGGTATAGTTTTGTCCAGAAATGTAAGATTTTTATCGCCAACTAAGATGGCCAAGAATGGGAACCATGACGATCAATCATCAAATGTTGGGGTTGTCCTATTTTCGGACAAGCCAATGTCATTCGACTGATGATCCAAGCTGTTTGGTGATGGTCTACTGTAGAACTAGCAACTGTTTTGATGTGAGCAAAAGGATACCAGGATTGTTATTAGCCCATATTTTCTAACTATGTTCTAGTTGCTTCTGTCCCGCCGAATCGGCATATTTTGGGGCTAAAAAAAACAGGGTTTTCTGTACGCTTTCCCTTCAACCCAATCCATTGATGGTTATGTCTACATGAGATGGCCGTGATGCTCAGCCGCCTAGGTTGGAAACTAAACCAGTGCGGAGGCATGAGTTTATGGGGTTCAAAATATAGGATGGCCACAAGTATTGGGATTCTGTAGCATATATATATTATAGTATATTTACTTATATTTATATTTATATTTATAGTTATATTTATATTTACATTATATATATATGAGTATGTATGTGTTGCTGTTTTTGTTCGAAATGTTGATACGTGTTTTTTTTGTTGTGTTGTTGTTGCTACTGCAGTTCTGGTGCATTTTGCCCTTATATATCATCGTGGTCGTTTTTGATGAGCGCTGATAATGACCAGAGACAAATGTCCTGAGGCCTGGTGTACATCAATGTCACATTTTTCTGTGTTTGCTGTTGAATCGCCAATAAATGCTGTGGAAGACAGGTTCCATGGCCATGGCCATCGCAATCAAGTGCCATTGTTCTTGTAAACAAGCCCAGAGTGCTGTGTGCAACTCTGCATGTATATTTTTGCAGGAGGAGTACGGTAGGTGCTGAAGATTGGACTTGGGGAAAACACCCCCGAACTTGACAATTTGCACTTTCATCACGGATCCCCAATCAAGCCAACAAGGAGTTTATTAGTACAGGGTTCATGTCAACCAACCAAGCATCAAAAGATGAATGGTTCAACAGTTCAACCCCAGAAAAAAATACAACACACTCTGACCAATTGGCCGCATTAGTGTGGGCAACCCACGACTTACAAAGGTACTTTTTTTCTATGGTTATAAATAAACTGGTAAATTCGGGTAAATGGGTTATGATTTATGATTAGGTTTACCAAATTGTGGGTGTTGGATAAACACTATTCTCCAGATTCAATTACAAGTATCCAGATTGTTGGTCAGCACGCAATGATCACTTATATCCCAATCATTACCCAAAGTAATCAGGTAAACGCAAGAACAAACCGTCCCCAATCAGGGGTCTATGAAAGTTGGCATACAATTGGGATGATGCGCATGATGAGCCCCGAATGGTCGGTTTGGTCATGTACGTTAAGCAACAAACATAGGCTATAGGGGTTTCTTAAGATCGGGATCCCCAAGACCATGGGATTCAATACTAAAATGGGTCCAATTATGGCTAATTCGGGGTACCCCGATTTTAGGAAACCTTGGTATATGGAGATTCAGCCACAAACCATAGGGAATTTTGGTGAAAAAGCAGACGTGGCAAGGTTCACTTGGTCGTGTTTTTGCAGCAAGGTTTAGCAGCAGATCCTATCATGGTAAGTAACTATATACCCTGTGGTTATTTAACATAGCCATGGAAAATCCCTTGCAAGTGGAGGTTTTAATGGGAAATTCATCCAAAATTAGCAATTTTCCATGGCTATGTTAAATAACCAAAGGGTAGTTATATCTAATTTCCCCAAGATCAAGATTGCCCACAAATGACCGTCCCCCGAACATACATACCCTCGATTGAAATGTGTTACATAGCGATTGAAGTTCCCAAATGTTATAGGTCCACTCATCGAACTATATGGATCATTTTCCAGTTCGCGAACTGTTAAATTACATTGAGATATTAGCATTGCGGAATGAAGAATATTGATTTTCAATGCTCTTGATATGGAAACCATTAGAATATCAATAATTACTAATTACTATTAGAATTACATGGTTTCCATAGACCTTGAGACTCACCTATGTTGCGGAAAGTGATCAACCTGGCAGGCTCCAGGCCTGGAAAGGGTGGTTTGAAGCTGCAGGTTCTGCATGGATTTTTTGGTTGCACCAAATGGCGTAGAAATTGATGAAAATATCACTGGATTGGTTAATGGGAAAATTTACAGGAAACCATGGATTTTCCCATCAAATATAGAGGTTTCCTGTAAATTTTCCCATAAACCAATCCAGTGAAAATATGGGAAAACGATGGGAAACTATGGCATGAACCTTGGGAAACAGAAAGATCGATTTTGAGGATTCGAATGCCATGGGATCAACTGTGGACTGGGATGATCTGAAATTTCAACAGAAACTGTAGGAGGATGGGTCAGAAACCTGTGATTTTCCCAATATCAATGGGGAAATCAACATCCATTAGAACTAGTTATCTTAGTGTCACTTAGAAAAAATCAAAACATTTCCCGGGTTTCTGATCCATGATGAACCATGGCCATATCTTCAAGTCTTTGACGTTGCTCTACTTTATTTGGGATATTGAAGAGTCGTGAGAAAATTCCTCAAATAATCTATCGTCTTGAAATTGGAAGTTTTGATGGCCACGACATGCACCCTTGAATTGGGTAGGGCTTGCGATTGCGACATGCGAGGCTTCCTCAGTCTACAGGATGTTGTTCATGTTAGAAGTGTAGGTTGGACCGCACTTTTCAGAGCAATCATGAACTTTCATCACAAGTGGTTTGGATTGAACATAGGGGATCCCCCAAAGTGACAGTTGATCAGTAAAATTGCCATAAACTGTGGTATTTTATAGTACATAACCCCAAAAAAGGATAAAAGAGTGAATCTTCACTGCTTTAGTAGGATTCGACTTGTCCATCTTTTTGGGATTACACTAGTATATATTCGTATATATTAGTATATATATATATATATTAGTATTTTTATACTATATATATATGTGTATATATATATATATTGTAATGTATTGGTGTATTCCACATATTTTTTTACAAAGCCAAGTTCTGAATCTTGCAGCGAGTTCGTGATTCCCCACCGGGACGCCCCGAATAACGCCAGGATGACTCCGAGTCCGTTGGCGGCCCTGGTAGACCGGAAGATTTTGCCAGCGACACGTAGTGGGTGCCTTTAGGCTGTTTTAAGTATTTAAGTGGCTGGCTGTTCAAAGATGGGATGTTTCTGAAATCCAATGATGTATCCATGATTGCAATTGTTGTTGCTATCCATGTTGATGAAGATACCCGAGTGAAGTGTTCTAGCTTTCTATCCCGATAAGAAACCGGAGTGAGGATGATATGAATCCAAGGGTCAAAAACTTGAATGGTTCATACTAGGACTAGCAATGCTCAGCCTATCCGCCAGTATTATTCAAGTCTGTGTGTGCTGTTGGTTGAATCCCTAGAGTCCACCAGATGATCATCGGATTGCTGTAGGATACCTACAGTACTATTCTATAGAGGATGAACATCATTTTTATCACCATTTTTGTAGTACTATCATCTATAGAGGATGAACATCATTATTTATAGTACTATTCACAAGATGATTCTCCGATGCCATGATGATTCTATAGTACTATAACCTCTACTCCTGGGATCATCATTTTTATCACCATCCCAGATGATGATCCCATTGAGTGCGGTTGGTTGTATCCCAGCAAATATCCCATCATTTATACCCCCCCAAAAAAAAAACATAATTAAATTTCATAGAACCATCATAAGTCCATTGATATCCTTTCTGGATCTATTCCATCCCATGTTTCGTGGCGAAAATCCCTTACCACATCGGGTGCTCACCCAAGTCCCTCTACCAAGGACTCGGGTGCGGGTGCAGTGCCGCGGCTCAAAGTTCCCACTGTTTCGAGAAAGGGACTGCAGTTTGACATGGACAGCTTGTGAAGATTTGAATTTTACCAGGAATATCGGAATAATGTGGGTAAAACAATAATAAACCTTCCATTTGGGAATGGTATATACCACCTATTTATGGTGATTTAGGGGATGGTTGATTATTGTTTTACCAACATTATCTATAATTCCAAATGTATCAATTGGAGAAAATGATGATTAACCATGTGATCTAGATGGGTTTGGGAGTAGCCTATTCTTTTGAAACCATGTGGCTGTAACTGAAAATGGAGTACATCCCAAAAATGAGGACTGATCGTGGAGGAAAATGAGGATCAACCCAAAAGATGGAATGGGGTGCCCTACTTTTCAGACAAACCCATATAGTTTCACCAGCAAACATGGGTTTCTATGAAGATGGGCAAGTTAAGAGGGAACATGAATGAAACTGATGTTAAACCATTGGGTTTTGTGGGAGCACACAAACTCACATGTCATGTGGATTGACTTGCTAGTCATCAATCATGGCGGGCTGGAAAAATCCAGTTATTTGTTGGAGGACAGTGCAGTGTAAATGATGAATATTCCAATATCCTCTTTCTAAGTTCGGATGTTATTCCTAGTACAATCTGACATGATCTTCGATTGTCTGACAGAATCATAGTATATTTCCCCTGCACCCGCTCCCCATATCAACCACAAGACTCAGATTACCCGACCCAGCTTTGCAACCCAACAGCGGATTCCAGATAAAAGGGTGCCGTTTCGGTTTTTCGGTTCGGCCAAAAACGACGCACCAATCCCAGACCTAGAGATTCAAACCCAGCAGTCACTGCTCTTGGGAAAAAGCACATCATAGCACAACAGAATCATCAAGAAAAAAACCAGTTGCCATACTAAACAACACCTTGCCAAAAAAAAGGAACTCATCACTCATCACTCACACGGATACTCCATCTCCATAGATTCCCCTTGGGGATTCTCCAAGGAAACTCATGGCAGATCTCCAACCCAGGCGATGGACCGGAAGAAGGACCGGATGAAGCGCTTTGCAGAACGGCCCTGGCAGAATCCGCGCGTGAAATCCAACGTCAGGGCGTCAAATCAGCCATGGGATGCGGATGGCAGGAGTAGCTTGAAATAAATGAAGGGGAAACATCTGGAAGAATGACGGGAAGCTGAAGATTGGTGCTTGAAGATGATAGATTTTTGATTAGATATGCCATCTTCATGAGCTAAGATGTCCAATTTGACGTTACAGGAATGACCAAAAGTTAGGGTCAAACGGATTGGTTGGAAACCTAACATGCTATAGCTGGTTCTCCACCAGTTTCATAGGTTACTAATCCAGACATGACAAGACAATCCCCGGTCACTTTACTATGTAAATAGTCACACGTAAATCCCATCTAAACAACATTAAGCGCACAGGTTTCCCATAGAAATCCGAGAGAAATCCCATTCAACCCACATTTTTTCCCATCTAAATCCCGTAGAAATCCCATTGAACCTACCTTTCCCATAGGAATCCCATAGAAATCCCCATGAAACCCAGGTCTTTTTATCCGAAGTTTGACCCCCAACAAAACTTCGCCAGTCCTTTAGGCGCAGAAAATGCGAGTGGAGTTGGATCCACCAGCACTGTCCCTTGGCTCCGATGTCATGGGTTGTGTATGTATGGATAACATCAATTAGTTTATAGCTTGTTGATCTTGTTGTATTGGGTATATGTATAATTTATATGTATATATGTACATTAAGATAATATACATACATGGAATATGTATTATTAGTACATAGTACATAATACCTGTATTATTAGTATATACAACAAATATGTTTATATGTACTGTAAAATACTGTAAAGATATCTAAATTACATCATCATTTGGCAGGTGGTTTCAGCATCTTTCAGCTACTGAGTCCTTTGTGCCGAGTTTCCCAGGCTGCGTCCTGTGTCCATGTGGTCGGGCAAGCAGGCACGGCTCAAGGGAGGGTTGGGGGGGTTGGGTTCAGCACCAAGAGTTGGGGGTTTCACCAGCAATCATATGCTAGTGTGGATAGATAGCTTGAAATAAACTTGGAAAAGAAACAGATAACTTCGGTGTTTTCAAAAAGTAGGATCTAAGACTGAGAAACGTAGTTGGAAATGGTGATTTTTAAAGCTGTTATGCGGACATCGGATCTGGTTGAATGCCATGTTTTTCCAACCAAGTGAAATGAGCACTTTTAGTGGGATTTCTATAGATTTGTCTTGTTCATTGTTGAATGGCAAGAAAACTATCTGGAATACTCGGGTAACCCAACTGCCATAAACCTACCATTTGGAAATGGTTTATATATGTTTATATATTATACCAATCATTTATTCATTTATCGTCATATTGTAACCATGCGAATTGTTATCATGGCGGTGGATCCCACATCGGATCATCAGTGAGGTGTGAAATCCCCCAAGTGATCCAGGGTTTCCACCAATCAGGTCTTGAGTATGCTGCTGAAGCATCTCATCAAGATCTGTTCCCAGGGCAAGGACCGACCTGCTCAAGTTGGGCCTTGGGATGAAGGGACTGGATAGAGGCACTTCCAAGTCCTGAAGATCTCCGAAATGGGATAAGATTAATAGGTCGTGGAGCTTGGGGTTGATGTTCCATGGAGATCTCATGACATATCCAACGTTGATCCAACGTTTCTCTCCTGTCCATCTTCACTGTCATGGGGCCTGGCCTCCAGAGCCCAGGAGGCGGACACGGAGAAGGGAATCAACCTGGACGGAAAGAGCAAAACGCTGGGGTGCCCAGTGGATTTGCAGTGTAGCAAAGGTTTTTCGATGGGTATAAATGAGTATAGTCTACCAGTCCTTATGCCACTTTCAGGTATGGCAGGAACGGTGAAGTGCACTTGTTTTCAAACACCAGCCAAAATGGTACTTGGAACATTTTGGCTCAAGGATCCAAAATGGCTGGATAGCCAAGGCAGTCTGCCTCGGTGTTTTGGTTCCTTTGTTTCATACCTTGGCTGTCTGCCTTGGTTTTCGACCCGATGCCATGAACGACGAGGCGGCGGCCATCCGACGAGTGGAAGCAGATAAGGTCGAAGCTTGGTGCAGGGCTCAGGGAGTAGCCAACTCTACCGACTTGGCTTTCTTTTTCCTGACCTTCGACGAAGCCTTGCAGGAGGCTGGACGGGCTGTTGCTGATGCCTGGCAGTCTGCCAGATCGAATAGTTCCGTCGGATTGGCGGTGGCGGCGCGCCAGGTCACAGCAATGGAGGTGGCTCCTCCGCCAGCATCACAGCCCTTGGCTTCCTCTCGCTTGCAGCGAGCCCGGGCGGACCCTGTTGTTCGAACCGCTACATTGCCCCCATCGGCCTATGAACCTGCTGAACCCACTGCGGCGGTGGGGGAGAGCCAGTTGATGGCGGTGATGCTCTCCCCTCTCCAGCCACCGGCCTTCCACAGAAGCTGAGAAGACGGCTCTGCGGGCCTTTGTCCTAGAGGTGGTAGCCACTGGCTGAGCAGGTCACCCTGAAGAACGCTGTGTCGACGTGGCGAGAGCTCCGAAGTTTTGCCTTGGGGTGCAGAGTGGATATGTCCCAGCTGTCGGCATTGCAGTTGGGCAGTTTCATCCAGACCCACAAGGCTCCGGCCAGGGCCTTCAATGCGTTGCTCTGGATGAACAAGAATCTCAAGCTTGGCTATGACACTTCTCTGTTGGTGCGGCCCAAGAAGAAAGCGGCCCCTACTAAGTTTGGTGGAGGAGCCCGACAGGCACCAGTCCTACCGCCGGTGGCAGTGACTTTTCTCGAGTCCAAGCTCGAAGATTCGGTGGATCACAACCGATGGACTGTGCTGTTCGCCGGTCATTGTATGGTCTTCGGGGTCTTGCGGTTTGCGCACGTTCAACGTTCAGTGGTGCACTCGGTGGATGCGGTCGCTATCTACTTCTGGTGCTACCGGGGCAAGCAAAGCCACACCCGTGCGGGCTTCTACTGGAGCGCCCCTCGGCAGACAGTCGATGGGGTGGATCTGTGGCCCCATTTGCACGGGCACCTGTCTCGTTATGCGGCAGCCCGGACAGCGACGGGTCGGCCTGCCAAAGGGCTCTGCTTCGATTTGGCCGTTATGCTGCCCTTGAAGATCCAAGGCTTCGTCAAAGCCCTGCGGGGGTGGCTGCAAGACATTCTTGAATGTCCAGCGAGATTGTCGTCTTANTTTGGCCGTTATGCTGCCCTTGAAGATCCAAGGCTTCGTCAAAGCCCTGCGGGGGTGGCTGCAAGACATTCTTGAATGTCCAGCGAGATTGTCGTCTTACAGCTTGCGGAGGGTGGCTCCCACTTGGGCAGCTCTGGCCGGTTTGTCTGAGCCTGACAAACTGGCATTGGGCAACTGGATTGACAAAGGGGTGGGCAGTGGTCAGACGCCGGCCAGATACAGTGCCACCCGTCTCCGGCGCTCGACCCAGCTGAAGGTTGCTATGCTCTGTGCTGCTCGGGCCTTTGGTCACCTGGCGCGGTGGCAGGAGGTGAGGCATGCTGACATGCGTCAACGGCTGGATGCCGACCTCGTCTNTTGCTATGCTCTGTGCTGCTCGGGCCTTTGGTCACCTGGCGCGGTGGCAGGAGGTGAGGCATGCTGACATGCGTCAACGGCTGGATGCCGACCTCGTCTTGGCGGATGAGCTCATGTCGACCTCTGCCAGCGAAATGATCAACCCGGAGTTGCCTCAACCAGATGATGCAGTCCTTCAGGTTCGCATGTCAATCTGGAAAGGTTGGAACAGGGCGCCTAAGCCGACTGCTAAGGCGATGCCTCGGTCTGGGGCCNCAACCAGATGATGCAGTCCTTCAGGTTCGCATGTCAATCTGGAAAGGTTGGAACAGGGCGCCTAAGCCGACTGCTAAGGCGATGCCTCGGTCTGGGGCCAGGGCGGGGCCGTCTGCCCCGCGCCCTGCGGAGCCGTCTGCGGAGCCGTCTGCTCCAGCTGCACGCGCAGTTGAGTCTGACGACCCTGATGAGTTCTTCAACATGCTGGCTCGGACCCGGTGGACTTCAGCTGGCCATAGNGGAGCCGTCTGCTCCAGCTGCACGCGCAGTTGAGTCTGACGACCCTGATGAGTTCTTCAACATGCTGGCTCGGACCCGGTGGACTTCAGCTGGCCATAGTGATAACCCGGAGCCCCCATCCATGGTCTTGCAAGGCAATGCTGGGTGTGGCAACGTGTGGCTTGGGGGCTTACCATTGCTGACTGATGAGCCTTTCTTCATCCGGCAGCGGGTGACTTTGGTGATCAGCGCTATGAAGGACACCGCGCATCAATTGGGGGGCTGTTCTGCCACCAAGTTCCTTCAGCGCTCCGTGGCTGTCGGATACCAGGGCGAACAGCGGCAAAGATCCTTTGATGAGGTGCGGCCACGAGTTCTGGCAACTTTGGCAGCTGGCCAGAGCATTTATGTCCATTGTCTTGCCGGTGTACATCGCGGACCACTGTTGACGGCAGTTTTTCTTGGTATCCTCACGGGNGCCAGAGCATTTATGTCCATTGTCTTGCCGGTGTACATCGCGGACCACTGTTGACGGCAGTTTTTCTTGGTATCCTCACGGGCGACACATTGGATGCCTGTTTAGCAAAGATCCAGTCAGTCAGGGCAATCGAACCGGAGAAGGTGCGCAGTAGTCGTCGCGGTGGTGGTGGCGACGAGATCTTCGACTGGTGCCGCGCCCAGATCAACAAGAAGGGCCATCAGTTGGAGCGGCCGGCCGATTGGTCTTGGAGGTGCGCTGAGAAGGGCAAGTCTATTTGGCATTTGGTGGCCGATGACGGGGATGCCGGGCCAATTTGCAAATGGAAGCANGCCGGCCGATTGGTCTTGGAGGTGCGCTGAGAAGGGCAAGTCTATTTGGCATTTGGTGGCCGATGACGGGGATGCCGGGCCAATTTGCAAATGGAAGCAATCGGAAGAAAAATCATTCTTCCGCGGGCGCACTCNGCAAGTCTATTTGGCATTTGGTGGCCGATGACGGGGATGCCGGGCCAATTTGCAAATGGAAGCAATCGGAAGAAAAATCATTCTTCCGCGGGCGCACTCGGTCGGCAGCTGATACGAAGGAGGCCATGGTCCATGACCGGTTCCAACGATGCAGATCTACAAGTTACCATCGAACCAAACAAAAGCTGGGTAACTCCGGAAGATCAAGCAATAGAGAGTTCCAGGCAGCTGGCTTTAAACATCCGACCGCATCCTTTGTTGCCGTGTGCGTTGCAGGACCCAGCCTTGGAAGCACTAGGGGCAAACAGTGGATTA
>BGPT01000812.1:186474-203118 GCA_003297045.1 Symbiodinium sp. clade C Y103 | reverse complement strand
GGGGTTCACGGTGTTGCCCAGACAGACATGTAGCCTCTTGATCATACATTCTAGGTTTTTGCGTCATCGCTTGTTCGCAGTTTTCCATTCAGAAACATTATATTCCAAGTTCTTCTAGTTCGTGTCCTTTTCCCCATGGAGCGTCGCAACCAAGCCATCCAATACCTGGCGATCCAGCTTCTTGAACATGGGGGTGATGACCGTCACACTGCAGCCATGGTCTTTGAACACGATGCCCGTGACGCCCAGGACGCTTTGATGGTGCTTCCGGGGCACGATTCGCCACATGTCATCGAGCTCTACCAGGAACTGGAGCGGGTGGCCTGCCTGGCCAGACGGGTAGTCGAATGGCATGAGCAGATTGCAATGATGCCTCAAGAGTTCTGTTCTCCGGAGCCTGATTTGTTTTGTCTGACAGGTCTTGAGCCACAACGCCCGGGCCGCCTGCCCTGGTTCATTTTCCCCAACCGTCTGTTGGGGCAACGGCTGGCCAGGACTCTCTCTGCGGAAGACGAGTTGGGCCGAGTCTACTTGGCAATCACCGTCTTCAAGCCCGCAGTGGGGCGACTTGCTTCGGTCGCGGACTCTCTGGCGTGGCCGGTGCTGGCCCATCTTAGCCGGGAACTCGGTGCAGTTCTCGATAATTTGGATTTTGTAGTCTTGCAGTGATGACTGCAAAGGATAGGCATCGGGCTGTAAAATCGGGTGTTGGAGCGGGGGGCCGTCTGCCTGCACTGCGCACCATTTTTCTGCCTCACATTCGTAGGTCTCAACATAGGTGGATTGATCTGCATGATCACGGTGCACATGTCCTGTGCTTATGCATTTTATCGTTTTTGCGCGCAGCCAATTTTTGAATTTCCAAGCCTAGCATCACCTTTTGGCCTGTCACCATGCCGGCGGCGCCTTCGCCTGCTCGTGAGCTTTTTGAGAAGTTGGCCGACGCTTTCTGCCTGCACCGGGAAATAGTGCCGTCTGCACTGATACGATATGGGAAATAGTGCCGTCTGCACTGATACAATACAGTCAGTATCTCTGTCCGTATGACGGAAAAGTTAAGCGTCGAGCGGCGAGCGTTTCTTTTAATGCGACTTGAGTTTGCGACTTGAGTTTGAGTGGTCGTTGAAAACATTAGATGATATTACTATATGTTAATATATTTTACCAGTACTAACTGGCTACTGTAATCATTGTGGCTATAGCCCAGGGAATAGAATGGCTCAGGCCATCAATTGGGGGTGATTTGCTCACTAGGTCATGAACCCTCGCAGTGATCAGCCAAGTTCAAAGCTCGTTGCAACTTCGGATTCGATGCGTACGTAATATTTTCCCAGCTGCAAATGAACTAGCTTGTCAGTTGATGTTCAATCTGGAGATAGCTGCTTTGGGCTACATGTGTTAGTATAGATTTGGGATGATTTGCGTACATGTGTCGATATGTTTTTCGATGTTTTTCGGGGTTCCAAGTGGAATCAAGTATGGATAATGATAATCTACGGATAATTTGTGGATAATCAAATTTACAGTCAACTATTTATCTATAAAGTTATGGATATCTTATGAATATGTTGTGGATATTTTATATGAACCCACTATGAATCCACTATGAATCCACTCCTTAAGGAGCTGTGCCAGCCATGAGGCCTGGAGACATTTGGAATGGCCGTTTGGATGGCGACAAAGAGGAGGCTTCGATGGGACTGACCCGGAACTGACCCTTGGGGACGGGGACGGGACATCAGTGGATGGTGCTGTTTTGGAGGAGGATTTGGTGTCGAAATCCATGGCTGTTTGCCATGAAGTCATGTTTGTTGGGGCAGAGGGGCAGATTCTTGTGTCCAGGCTGGAAGGGTTGCCGGTTTCAATGATTTTTGAGTGTGTGTGTTTCATCCCCCTGAAGCGGATGGTGATTGTTGGTCAAATGACCAAGAAATACCAAGAACATGTGTCAGATTTGGTTGCTGACATCAATTGACCATACTGATCCATGGATTCCAAAGTTCAGGCAACCTGATTTTTCTGCCGCAGCGCGGCTGGCGATGCTTTCAATTGCTTTCTACTGACAGATTTCCGAGCAAAAAACCACCCACCGCCACCCAACTCGTTTGTTTGAGTGTCCCACGAACATCCGATTTCCCCGCCCCAGAATTGTCGAGGTTGGCTTCTTGTAGTTCAGGAAGCCCACGGGGTAGTGATGCTATGGTCAAACGCGAGAGATTGGCAGCACTGTGGCTCGAGCTCAAAGAACTGTCGGTGCAAGGCGTGCAGCATCAGGGGTCAGGTTTTTTCTGATGTCCAAACCGCTGATCCGATTGATGTCAATGTGCTATGCTTAAATGGTGAAGGATACATGCCGAGGCTCCTTCCTTCTACTTCGGGTTGGGAAGTGTACAGGCTGGTTTCACAGCAACTTCCGTCAAAGCAAGGAGGAAAGCTTGCGCTCCACTACTTTTCTTCACAGCTGCTGTCCGGCCAAACATTGAAAGAGCAAGGCATCATGGGTGAGAGTGCGACACTGTCCTGCACTTACATCCTGACAGATTTATATTATACAATGCATGGCGTTGTGTCAAAGGATTCCATGTCGCTGAGGAACATTCTGTGTTGGAAGGTGTGACACGGATAGCAGGTGTGACCTCTGCCGCATGTTTGCCGAATCTCCCCAAGAGCCTGCAAAGCCTGAAATTTGGTTGGGCCTTTAACCAAAGACTCCAACGACTGACCATGCAAAGCTTGACATTCGGTGATAGCTTTAATCAAGGTCTTGAACATGTGACTTTACCGGACAACCTGCAAAGCTTGACATTTGGTCGTTGTTTTAATCAAAGTCTTGAACGACTGATCCTGCCAAGCAGCATGCAAAGCTTGACATTCGGTCCTGACTTTAACCGAAGCCTGGAAGGGGTGGCGTTGCCCAACAATCTGCACAGCTTGACGTTTGGTGACGGCTTCAACCAAAGCCTGCAACCAGTGACTTTGCCAAACAACCTGCAAAACTTGACATTTGGCCGTGACTTTAATCAAAGCCTAGAACGAGTGACCTTGCCAAACAGCCTGCAAAGCTTGACACTTGGTTGGGACTTTAACCAAAGTCTTGAACAGGTGACTTTGCCAATCAACCTGCAAAGCTTGACATTTGGTCCTGACTTTAATCGAAGCCTGGAAGGAGTGGCGGTGCCAATCAACCTGCAAAGCTTGTCATTTGGATATTCCTTTGATCAAAGTCTTGATCAGGTGACTTTGCCAAACAACCTGCAAAGCTTGACATTTGGTCGTTGCTAAAAACATCTAAAACCCAAAGTCTGGAACACGTAACTTTGCCAAACAATCTGCAAAGCTTAACATTTGGTTGGGACTTTAACCAAAGTCTTGAACAGGTGACTTTGGCGGACAACCTGCAAAGCTTGACATTTGGTCGCTGCTTTGACCAAAGTCTTGAATACGTGACTTTGCCAATCAACCTGCAAAACTTGACATTTGATGACATTTGGTCGTTGCTTTAACCAAAGTCTGGCACACGTGACTTTGCCAAAAAACCTGCAAAGCTTGACCTTTGGTCGTTGCTTTAACCAAAGTCTGGAACACGTGATTTTGCCGAACAACCTGGGAAGCTTGACGATGTCTCAAAACTTTAAGTATAATCGAAGCCTCGAAGGAGCGAAGTTGCCAAGGAGTCTTCATAGCCTTGCTCTATGTTCCACACTTGTGAGCACATTATGATTCTAAATCGCGCTTATTTCCATGGATTTCGACCAGAGCCTGGATATGGATTCTACAGTCAGCAAAAGGTGCGACTATGGCTCTCTTAGGTTTGTTTGAAATAGGGAAACCCCCCAGTTCCCTGGTTTAAAACCTCGGTTTGCCCATCCTTTGCTGGCCATGTGTTGGGCTCTGTCACTTCCGTCAAGCCACAGGCCACCGTGATGTTCCGTGGCACCGACCTCCTCTCAGGCGTTTGGGGCGCCTAGGGATCCAGCAGCAGCGACAATTTTGAATGGAGGAAGATAAGACCGTTTTGACCCAAAGATGCCAATGACTCGTTTTACCTCCGGATAAATTGTGGTTTTGGTGGGTTAATGAATATCGTAGTATCGTTGGACTTTTTTCGCAGCAATGACGTCAAAAATCCGGGCAAACTATGGCGACCCTTCACAATGACCTGACTGCAAGTGATGACCCAGCTACAAGTTGATTTGTAAACCCCATTATCATAGAGCCCCATTAACTTTAACCATAGTTATTGGAGCTACAAACCAACTTAGCTATGGTTTGGGGCCCCACTTTGTAGAAGGTAATCATCCCAAACATGATTTCAAGCTTGAGAATGAGAGAAACTTGCGCAAAACATTGGCTGATGGTTCGGTATTATATTTCAAAGAATGTGTGCTGATACTAGTTTTTGGAAGGTGATATATATGGGTACCGATCATAAAGTGCAGGGATAGAAACGAAGCCGAATGTTGCATTAATCTGCGAGAAAGGGATGAAACACCATAGAACCCGACACTATGAGGATATGAAGCAACCAAAATAGGAATATCAACCAACTAGCATGGGCAGTGGATGGCAGTGGGTTATATAATCAATCCAAAGTGGATTGACAATGCAAGAATCATGATTGAATTGGGGGGGGGACACTGCCTGGTTTCATGCAGTTCATGGATTAGGCAGGGGGGTAGGATGGGAACCATGGCGAAAAGACGCAACCAGTAGCAGCTGGGATGAGATGGTCGAGAAAAGCATACACTTTCAACAATTGCGTCTCAGCCACGAAATGGCAGGTTTCACAAGAGCAGATACCTCCCCAACTTATTGACAACATGAAAAAGCCTACCATGATCATCTGCTTGTTCGAGAGGAGGTGCAACTGACCTTGATTCATAGTTTGTTCAGCCATCTTCATGCGACTCGAAAGGTCGAAATGTAAGACATCGGGCTTCCGAAGGTGGGGAGAACTCCAAACAGCTCGTCCCAAAAGATCCAAACTCCACAGGTCGAATATGTTTTTCTTCAACCAGGGTACCAATGGAGTTCTGATTTCCCATGTTTCTGTCCCTCGTTTTGCCCAATCAAAAAAAATGACTCTCAAGGTCTTCTTGGAAGCCCATGCTTGGCCCATCCCTTAGGTCTTGGACAAAGCCTCCTTTGGTGCGGGCCCTGGTGAAATATGTTGGAAATGATGAGAATGTATTGGATCTGTTCGCGAATTGATGTCCCTCCCGCGATGTGGGTATTCAATACCCCGGAGAGGGATGGGGTTGTGCTGAAATCGAGGATCTACCCCGATTTAGTGACCCTCTTTTCAGACAAACCCGCATCATGCTGCAAGTATAATCAGAAATCTTGATCCCCAAACCCATGCAACGCTCCAACCCTAAGATCAACAACTTGCGAAGTGGCTTTGTCAGGTGCCGAAACTGCTGGTATCACGTCATGCCTGCGATGCTTACCAGCTTTGCAGGGATGGTCATACCACCATGACTGGGAAAACAGGAATCCCTAATGCTGACTAAATGTCCATGCCACGGATAGTATGTGTTGACCATGAAACACATGTTGCTGTGGATATACGCGCTTAGTGTGCTGCCAGTGTAAACAACAGATGGTGAAGATAGCACTGCTATTGGAGTTTTAGCGAGGGGTGAATGTGTTTCAAAAAATGTATGCAGATGTTTTTTTTTGTTGGGCACGGTTTTTGCGGGGTGGTTGCCCCTTTTGGGGTTTTCGTCCCATTCTTGATGGTTTCATGCCGTGGTGTTGGCTTCCTACACTACCCTTGCGGTTTCTCAGGGCCAAATCCCAATCTTTGTTGAATGGGGCCTGTGATGCTCTCTGGGTAAGTTTTAGTGACCTCACTATGACCTCATTGGAATCATGGCTAGTACGGCCAATGATCCCAATATGGCAATATTTCCGCATATTTTCGCTTTGTGAATACTATATAGTACTATATATTACTATGAATTATTATCGTTGACCATGATTTACTATGATTTAAGATCCAACATCGCACCCAAAAGATCGCTGGCCAGGCATATGTGCTTTGAGCTTCTGGGTGGTCATTTGGCCAGTGGATCCGGCATGGGGGAAAGATGCTGGTGAGCTGATTGGAAAAAAAACTCAGAGTTTTCATCAGAAGCTGAGGTATGACCAGCTAAAGTGATTCGAATGGTGTTTTGCCCCACAAAACTTGGGGTTAGCCATCCATGTCACCTGGGCTCACGCTGGAATAATGCCAGGAAATTGATCCATATATGGACACTTCACAGCGACTAAACCCGCGCTGTCGCTTCACAGCTTTCCAAGGTGATCATCCCAAAACATCCCAAATCCAAAAAATCAGCTTTGAAATTCTCTAGGATTGGGATGAGAATTTAATCTTTGGATATTTTTGTATGAAAATCAGAAGGCACCAAAAAAAATCAGTCCATGTGAATCATCATGCAGCCAGGCCTCTGGCTCTCGGGCATTGCCAGGTCAGAAACTCAGCGGAATGGGAAGGGCCTGCTGAAAATGGATTTACCAAAGATTTCCCGATAGAAAACGGCCATTGGATATGATTGAATACATTTAGATGCTGGAAAATATAAGAAACAAGAAATTGGATTTTGAAGTTTTCCCGAAGTTTGTGACAAAACCCAGAGGGGAATGGTTTAGATTAGATACAAGAACAGGGAGCTTACCCCAAGGGAAACCAAGATAGACAGCAGACAGGTAGAATCCATGGCCTTACCTCAGGAAATGATCTACAAACGGCCGATGTTCCGCATCATTGTGAGTTGGAGCTTGACACCTAAATGGCAATGTACCCCTACAAAGACTTACAAAGATAAAGATAGGAAAATAATGGAAAACAAGTATATGACGTGTATGGCTATATATAAGCCAGCTACAAGGTGATAGAATTGGGATGCCTCCAAAGATGCACGTCAAGTTTAAGTCAGAGATATAGAGCCAAACAAGAAATGTCTGTAGTAGTTCAGCTCATGGCAATGGAAAATCCATCATTTACAGATTATTTTTCCCAGCTAGAAACTTCCATTCCGTTAGGGAATTTCCCAGCTAGCCACGGCAATGATGACGCCGCGGCGATGGGTCACATATGGTCACATTATATATGGGATCTGAAGGCTTGATGGCTAAGAGTATGCATAGAACGTATGTGCTATACATATTTATATATATATATATATAGTCATCTAATCTTACTGTATCTATAGTGAATCTGTAGTTGCTATAGTTACCATAATAGTTTCTTATACTTGTGCCATTTCTGTATCAATGGTAGCTGTTAGTTTGCTGTCCTCGAAACGTGAAACCAAGGCTCTTCACCTTGTTGCTGCAGATGAGGGGCTTCACCTGCGCCTACGAAGATTTGGTCCTGCGCAGCTTGGCTGTTTCCGTGTCCCGAAAAAGAAGGGTAACGAATCTGAGGTTATTGCCTGAATGGGGGATGAACATCCGTATTTTAATGATTTTTAAAGGCTAATTTGAGATGAACATATGTGAGCGGTAGGGTACCAGCTATATTAATGTATGTTATACAGATACATGCCTATCTCCCTTAGCGCGGGGGCCACTGGAATTGAAATATGACTACAAATCGCACACATGGAAAAGTCCATCGTTTTGCGCATGTGCCTAGGGTGTTTTTAGGTACCACCTTGAGATTCAATGCAAGTGTCATAGCTGATCATCATAGATGTTGGAAGAGCAAGTCAGGAATGCGCAATTTATATTAATATTATACGGTATACACCTACTAAACTGACAGCATTGTCAGGCCCAGGTGTATCCAAGAATGGATAGTCATCGTGACCTTCAGAATCTTTGGAACTCACTGGGAGTTCCTCGGTTTCGGCATCGGCTGCGGCTAAGGTCCTGAGATCGACGAAATCAGGACACAGGGACACCATGTCGGAGATGTAGTGAATCTACCAGGGACTTTAGTCATTTTTGTTGAAGGGTTTTTGTAATTAATTAATGTGGTTGAATGATGTTAAATGTTGTTTCCGTAGTTTCCTGCTGTGTTTCCTGGAAACAGTTTCAATATCCCCCATAATTCATCGTCTATAAAATGCCAAACATTTGGGTTTGTAAAATGGGCTCTCCAGACCCCTTCTCATAAACGCCAAAAGAAAACACAACAAAAAATATTGATTATTTGTTTTTTTTGTTTCTACGGGACGGCATTTTAAAAGAAAACTGATGATCATGTATGAATGGTAGATTATGTACTTTCTTGTTGGTGCTTGGGTTATAGAGGTAATGCATTTTATAAATGAAAAAGGCTTCTAGAAGTGTTCAGTGGCATTTTCCGTNNNTAATACCCCTTGGTTGCTCCCATCTAAAATCACAGGGGTCGGGATCTGGTAAGGGCACCCCCCAAATTTGATGGTTTCCTTATCTAACCCATTTTATAGACGGCACTGATGTGCGAATATTCTGAAGGGGGGGGTTTCTGACGTCAAGGCATTTTATAGTGGTGTGTGTTGCAAGTCCCAAAAATGAACCCTATCATTTCATAAATAAAAAAGGCACAACAAAATGTCATCGGGATATTTTTATTTTTGAGCATATTGGCATTCCATAAACAACCCAATGCATTTTATAGTGCTGAAATGTGGTTTTCCTAGGGCGATCCATTTTATAAATGCCTAAAAACGCCTATTATTTATGAAATGCCCGGTTAGGGATGGGTACCCATCAAACAAGGGGGATGTTTCAATATTGTGCAAATGTGCTCAGATATGCTATAATAAAATGCTATATGGCTATATTCCTAAAAGCAACCAGTCAATGCATTCAATCTAGATGAATGTTTGCAAAGAAGGAAGATGGATTATTTGGATATGGATGGGTGCATTCTTAACTTGCAGATTCAGCATCAACATTTTGTTAGTTGATGACCAAGTGCATTTTCCTCGAGAAACATTCACAGAATCTGCAGTAGAAGCATCTTAAAAATCTTGGATCCCACCCTTTAGTTTCTAAAGTCTTTCTAAAGTATACATGATGGGTATAGACATTCCCCAAAAGATGAGACGGTAATTCATCACCAAGTTAGTAGCGATTTACAGTTCTATCTTTTTGGGGATGACTATGGTTGATTTTGTCATGGCCAGCTTCAAGTTTTTTCCCAGGACGGGGTTGGTGAAGCAAGCGTGCGGATGCTGAGCCAGTTCAATGATTTGGCGATGGGTCAAACCCTGGTACCCTGTTGAACACCAATAAGAGCTGCTAAATGGATGTTCATCCCAGCAAACCATGCTATGATTGTTTTCAAATTTTCAATCCCATTATCAAACTACATATAACTACAATCACCATTTATGTTGCTTAAATCCCATGAAACCCCCATTTGATTTTGAGCCATGTTGAATTCTTCAAAGGGCCAGCTGTGCTGAGGCGCGTGGCCGCAATCGAAGTTGCACAGACTTGGCCTCACTGGCGCAGTCGGTTCACCTTGATGAAGGGCTGGTTGATGTGTATGGAAAATGTTCATTTTGACATTAAGGACAGAATATGGAAACATGACTATTGATAGAGATTACATAGTGGGGTTTAAAGTCCATAGCTGTGTTAAATTAATCATGCGTGTAGTTTTGATAGAGGAGCATTAGAAATATCGCGCCAAGAATGATGTAGCAACTACTATAGGGAGGGGTGAAAGCCATCCTAGTTTTGGACCACATCTTAATTTGGTATCAATCTTCAGTAATTGAGGTCCACCCGACCCCGTGACTTTGTCATTGGACTTACCTCATGGCACACTGTTTGCATGGTAGGCACGTCCAAATCGAGTGGTTTTCGCAATTATTGGATGGACAAATCATGACAAATCTATACATTTTGTTTGGTGATTCTCATCATTTTCCCGTAGTTTCCCTAGTCATTTTCACCAAAAAACTTATCAAAATTGAGGAATCTTGGGGATAGATGCCGCGAAATGATGATTTTAAGTATGTTCACTCAATGGTTTTCCCATTGAAACTGCCAATGTTTGTGAATAAATCCTGCACTTCTGGGCATATCCCGGTACAAAAACATTGCTCAACCAGCCAGGATCCACAAGCATGATCCAACGACACAGCTGTTGGGGGCTCCTGGTTGGGCCTTGATTTGGGGACTACGGAATTCAGCTATATTCTGCTCATTTGTTTAGCTGTTAGTTTGGAGGTATCAACCTGTTTCATCCACTAATGCTTTCTTCTACACCCGCTCGATTTCGATTAAAACGCATTATTTTCGGTCACAACCAAATTATTTTTGGTTGTGCAACATTGATATTGTATGTCATCTATATAAAATTAGATATATATATATATAATTGTATATACAATTATATAATTATATATACATTTGATAGTGTGTACTAATATCCACCATTGGCATCTACAATGCAACAATTTTTGGCATGATTTCACGCAGTAATTTGTTTACACCCATCCTGAAGCTTCGCCGCGCCTCAGGCCTGCCAAACCCACCTTGCAAGATTTGTCACAAGCATCCAAGAGCCTGTCCGAAGCCAAGCGGTGGAGGATGGACACCCGGCCTCCAGTCCATTAGCTTCAAGGAAAACCCACGAAAATCATGGAAAATCCCTACCTTTGGACCATTGGATGGTCATGTGAAGGCCAGGGCTGATACAGGGGACCCCCCTGTGATTGACTAGTGGGTAGGTGATAGCAAGACGGATACAGTACCAAAATGACCCCACGATTGACAGAAACAGAAGCTTTGAACAAAAGTCTGTGGATTCTCCGCAGCACGTTTGACCTAGCATTCTGGACCTGACACTGTGACAAACAGAACTCTAAGATACCTCATGTTTGGGCCCAACAATTTCGATGATTGAGTGATGCAATTGAACTTGAAAACATATGGGGGTTGTTGAAATGTGGATTGATCACTTTAACTTTAAATTGCAAAACTCCAATATCTTTTTTGAGGGGTGCAACTCAACCACCGGTAGGAGATCCATCACGGAAACCATGGTTGTTGGTTGTTAGAATATGAAACCAAGGTGGACTGGACAAAAGCTTCAGCAGTAACATTCAGTTTGGATATGGGTTTGTCTCAAAGAGGGTACGGTCCGGTACGTTATTCGAATCCCAATGGACTGTCATCATGTTCCCCACCAAATGGCCATTCGGGAACCATTTGGGTGCTACACTATCCCGATCTCAGACACCCAGGTGTTTTTTTGTTGCTTTTAATTTCGACCCAGAAAGTGAACCAAAACCGGCTTGAACAAACTCGGTCTTCCTGGTGGTTTTCAGAGGTTCCAACAGAAGGAGACTGTGGAGCACCTGGAAGGGTTGGTGATCGGTAGGGGGGCCCTGGGACATTCTCAGGCCTTGGAGGGGGTTCTTCAAAAATGAGGGGTTGACCCCAAAAAGTTGGGATTACATTAAGCCGACCATCATTTTGATAGTGGATGATAATGGGATGTCATTGGAGATGCAGGAACCAACAATATGAGACGGGTTTCACAAATGACATAGCGGATTTACCCCGATGTGTGGCAATTTGAAATGGTAAGATGATCATACACATTTTTCTACACCATGGGATTTAAGGTGTGCCCCATGTTTCAGACAAACTGGTATTGGGAGACACAGTAAATCTATAGCTGAGGGGTTGGTAAATCTCCCATGATTTTTGATGGGAAGTGTTTCCTCTGCCCATGACCTCTTGGACCTGGCACAATGGTAATCTCACCTGGATGTGGACCAGTTTTGGGGGTGAAGCCTGTGACATTCCTTTGTTGTATAGATAGACTTCGAGAAGAAAAAATGGTGGCTTTGTGGGTATTCTCCAATATTGATATTGCTTTCGGATGAACTGATCCTCTTGGACTCTACCCGTCCCCTTGTGTTTAAAACATGTCACCAGACTCTTGAAGAAGAAATGGCACGTTCTAGCTGCGATCGCTAGATTTCGGAGATGTTTAAGACATGCAAAAAGAAAAATCTGATGGCATTTGTAGATCTCCAGCAGATGACTCATCCAGGCCTAGAGCCTAAATGTTTGGTCTCTACCCAGCTCAGCCTCCCAGGCAAGATGAAAGAGTTCTGGTCTGGGATGATCAACAAGTCCTGCGGACCCAGTCATGATGTTTTCAGGGAGCATTACCAGTAGCTCGGGGAACACTGGCCAAGGTGGATCTGTCTGGAAATGGATAAATGGGGTATACCTCAAATATCCTCCAATTATAGCCATTTAATAAGGAAAATGATGACTCATCATTGGGTTTGGGGGTAATTACCCTATTTTCAGACAAAGCTATGTCTTCCGTGATATTTTTTGTGTCAGTTCCAGCGATTTTCTGGCAGACGCAGGAAAAGTAGAAGAGAAATTGAAATGACCAAGCTGTCTCGGGAGTCCTTCAACCCTGCCTACTTGGAAGTCTCAAGTCTGTTTGTTTTACGTCTTTTGCTTACACTTTGGGAATTCATGCTAGTTCAACCTAGCGATGGAAGCCATGGCCCATGGAAAACGATGATTTACCTAGCTAAAAATGGTGATGCTCCATGGCAAACTACTGAAGAAGCAGAGGGTAATCCCATCAAACATCCTCATCAAATTATCCCAAGAAGTTGTCCTTTGAAAGTTCCTGAAATTCCCATATGAAATCCTCAGTTTCCGCTGGGGTTGAACTTCTCTCGGACCGATGCACATATGAGGTGCATCCCCATTGGGCAGCGTCTACCTGTGCCACGCAACTGTTTTGCGGCCGCCCGGCATGGCCTGTGGGGGCGGACCATGAGTCGAGATCCAGTGTGTATTGGATACAGGGTCTATCCAGCGCGTGCCCTGTCCTTTCTCCAACAAAAACAATCCTTATCCTTAGCCTCTAGGACTTGAACCTGGCAGAGGATGATTTACAAACGATTTCCCTTTATATGGTGATTTCCAGAGGGGTCCATCGCCGAGTCCATGGTGCAAACGGGAGCGAAAGGATCCAAGGTAAATCAGTGCGGGGACCAAGTCTGGTTCAGTGGAAGCTGCACTTGGTGGCAGGCCTTGCTTATTTGCTCCCCCAACAAAGGTAGAAAGGGAATTTGCCATTATCTAAGTAGGATTTAGCATTTCTATCTTTTTGGGGATAGCTACGGTTGAAAACGCAAAGAGATAGAACATGACGGAACAGCTCACAAGAATCATTAAAACATTGTCAGAAAGTGTGTATCTCTTGGTGGATACTTGCGAACCCTTCAAACTTAAAGCAGACATCTGATATCTCCTGCCAAGGTCGCAAGTGAGCTGTTGCTTGGGCCAACAGGACCAGAGACCTGGTTTTGCAGCTGGCGTGAATGTACTGAATCTACTATATGGAACCTCTGGTAATCTAATGTACCTATGGAAAATGGATGAACATGGCCCATTTATAGATGATTTAATATGATTTATGTGCCTATTGAACAGGAGTATGTTCGTCGGCCATGTTACATTACCAGAGGGTACAGAAAGGATGATAAAGACGCAATGAAACCAATACGGGCTAAGCAATGGTTTGTAATTGATGCATGGTGGAGCGTTTGCCCAGTACCATCACTGCAGCTCAGTTCTTACTGTCGGATCTGGAAGCCCATCAAGGACAAGGTGATGAGGCATCTCTTTGGGGGTTATACGGTGTGGTTTCATATAGCCAGTCAAAACAAAATTGGACAAGACTGGATTGAATGTCTTTGTCTTTAGGTACCATATTGTTTGTATTTTGACTTCAAAAGATGGGGCTCTCAATCTTCCAAAATAGGGTACCCCCAATTCCAATGAACTGTGAGAATTTTAAACAATTTTCCCTATTAAGATGGATATCTATGGGTAGCCCACTATTTTCAGACAAACCCATATCAGTCTTGGATTTCTTGATCCTATGCCAGATGGCCCCTGCAGGAGTTGGAAGGACGCTTGCCACCACTCATGGCAACCTCAAGGCACTTCCCCAGAAACTGCACGGTGCAATGTGGTGCAATCTGGTAGGTCATTGTAGGATGTTGGAGGGGTACCTTTTTTTGGGGGGGAAAGGGGGTGAACAGATGATAGTCCCGTTGTTGCCATTCGCAGCGTTTGGTCAACTTGAAGTTTGGTCGATCCCTTCTTTGGTGAAACTTTGCAAGATGAGATGGTTTGAAGAAGATCCCCGATTGAGGAAGATCCCCGATGGCTAGAGTAGTGGGGAGGGAGGCATGTTACTCTGTCCGAAGATGTAGATCAATGTCCAGCGTTGAGTCATGTTCAGTAGGAAACGAGCGCAAGCGATCGTTGCTGTCAACTGGTGTCCATGTTCTTCCATTCACCTGTCACAGTATTAAGTCATACTGGGTTGGTATATGATGGTTTATGTTGAGTTGGTTTCCAAGTCTTGGGTGCTTATGTCCTTGTAGTTAAAGTTATATGATGTATTATTTTGTCATATCATGTTGTATCCCCATTCACATCACTCATACAATTCCATAATTCTGCGGACCCTTCATGGTAGGGCAACCCCGTGGTTAGCCATCTAGCTCTCAGGGACCAGTCTGACCAGTCCTCGTCCAGGTCCCTACCATGTTTCGCAGTCAACGACTTGTCGAATCGCACGCGAGGCGCAACCGAAAACTGGGCGGATAGGAGGGGAATGGGATGACGCTGCCACTTCGGGAGGGTTCCTAATCTTCCAGCACATCCGCATGCAAATGCAGTCAAAAAGACATATTCATGAAACTTCATGAAACTTCAGTTTTAAGTTTTAATGTTGTTTTAGGGTCATCCGAAAACATAGAAACTTTCTCCTTGATTTTTGTTCACTGTCACTGCTTCCCCCGATGCTTGTGGGATTCGGTAGGCTATATCGCAGATCGATTCCTCACTGGCATCCGACCGCAGGAGCTTCGCGGGATGGTGCCATGATGTCCACCGTGTGAAGCAAATAAGTTATACCCAGCTGTTGATTGGTTAATAGATGTTGATAGCTTGGGGATGCTTGGGGGTTCGTGTTAGTAACCTACGTGTTTTATTGGGGAATGATGAATTTAATTAAGCCATTTCTCTTCTTTTCAAACCAGTAGAATGGGATGAGCTGCCTGGATACTTACATGATCTTACATGTCAATCCAAGATCAGTAAACCTCTGCTGAACTTTGTTGCAGGGTTAGCATGTGCAAGTCCCGTGAAGGCCATCTGACACTTTTTGGGGGGACACCCTGATTGATCAACCAGGGTTTGTCCTCTAGGGTTGACATTGATCATGCATGGTTTGAACCATGAAGGGTGAGAGAGTGAGTGCATGCCCGTAATTGCGTAATCATGCAATCCAAAATTACCATGTTTCCTACAGGAAAATCCTGTTCCAAACATGTCCAAATCTATTCTTGGAGACTATTCACCCACACATTTGTTGGTTGACCCCATTTCACATCCCCAGTTCTAGTTGGTGATTGACCTGCTTCCAAGGGTTTCAGCGCAGACTTTTCTGCGGAATTGCGCCGAGTTCATATAGGTTTGTCACGGTTTGTCTTAAATTCTGGTACCCCAAAGTCCTGTGGTGTATCAGCACGTTTTCCCTTTAAAATTCAGTTCTGGGATCAATCCTCCGTTTTCAGACACACCCTTAAATAGTCTTAAATATGAAATTAATTGATAGTAATTGTTAATTGTTGCTTAGTTGTATCATGTTATGTCCCACCATTTGTATCCCACTAAATCATATTAAATCACATTGAATCCAATTGAACCCCAGTTTTCCCATACTTTTCAGACACACCCATCATCAGGAGTTCTTCTTCCACTGCATGGCCGGGCGAGAGGGTCTCGTGGACACTGCTGTGAAGACGTCACGCTCAGGTGAAATGAGCGATGTGATGTGTGGGACTTGTCCAAAGATGGGGGACATCCGAATTTGATGGCTGTTTTATGCCGTGTTTTTCCTAGGAGAATGATGAGAACAGATTTTTGAGGGGTGAAGGTGAGAATGATGAACATCATCGGATTTGGGGGCGTGTCCCATTTTGTGCCAAAGCCAATGTGTCCAAAATTGTCGGAGAATAACGTCTGGAGTGTCCCAGAGCTGGAGATCCCCAAGATTCCAACCTATTCGTCTGGCAAAGTTTGCTGCAGGCTACCTACAGCGGTGTCTGGTGAAGCACATGGAATCCCTCAAGGCAGGGAAGACAAATTGAAGATGTGGTGCCCTCAAACGATCGCTAAGTTGGTGCAAACAACTCCAAAAAATAGGTATCCATACTTCATAGATGTTTTTCATGGTTTTGAACGATTTTTATAGGGAATGTTTCTGACTTAACTCTGCATTTAATACATTTTAATACTATAGTTTCTTAACAGAACGGGCCCTCCGGGGGGGGGGGTGATTTTTGCTCTAAAAATGCTAAAAAATACTGGTATTTACAGTGTTTTATGGCTGTAGGGGGCTTAAAACCGTTGTTTTAGAGCAAAAATCNAAATGCTAAAAAATACTGGTATTTACAGTGTTTTATGGCTGTAGGGGGCTTAAAACCGTTGTTTTAGAGCAAAAATCATTCCCCCTATGCATGCACAGTTTCAAAAAGGCTGGTATTTACAATATTCTATAATATAAGGACCAGCACCAATAAGGGGGTATTTGAAATCATCACAGTTCCCACATGCATAGATGGCACC
>BGPT01000812.1:159768-178466 GCA_003297045.1 Symbiodinium sp. clade C Y103 | reverse complement strand
TAGTAGTAGTAGTAGTAGTAGTAGTAGTAGTAGTAGTAGTAGTAGTAGTAGTAGTAGTAGTAGTAGTAGTAGTAGTAGTAGTAGTAGTAGTAGTACGGTCAGGCGCCATCGTTTGCCCGGAGGCGCAACGACGGTCATCATCATCATCATCATCATCATCATCATCATCATCATCGTCATCATCATCATCATCATCGTACTAACATCGGGATACCCCCGCAACCCCCCCGACCCTAAATGGTAACATACATCATACATGATATGATATGAGAATGAGCACAATGACTTACATGTTACATGAAATGAGAATGATCACGATGACGTACGTGTTATGTAGATTTTACAAGTCATATGATGACATGTAACATCATACCAACATCAAGATACCACCCCAACCCCCCCACCCTAAATGGTAACATACATGATATTACATACATGATATGGTATGAGAATGATGACCCTAACTGCTACGTGTTATTTACAACATTCCTGATATGAGAATGAACATGATAGCATACCGGATATGTGAAAGATCATGATAACATGAGAATGATCGTGATAACATATTTGTTATGTATATATTGCATGTCATAGATATGAGAAGGAACATGAAAGCATACATGATATGAGAAGGATCATGATAACATGAGAATCATCATAATCTGAGAATGATCATGAGAACATGAGAATGATCATGATAACGTACATGTGAGGTTGATACGACATGTTAAATATCTAACAACATGAAACACTTGTAAAAGTTTGGGCAAACGATGGTGCTTGCGGGTAGTAGTAGTAGTAGTAGTAGTAGTAGTAGTAGTAGTAGTAGTAGTAGTAGTAGTAGTAGTAGTAGAAGTAGTAGTAGTAGTAGTAGTCGTGGTGGTGGTGGTGGTAGTAGTGGTAGTAGTAATAGTAGTAGTAGTAGTAGTAGTAGTAGTTGTTGTTGTTGTTGTAGTTGTAGTAATACTAGTAGTAGTAATACTAGTAGTCATAATACTAGTAGTAGTAGTAGTAGTAGTAGTAGTAGTAGTAGTAGTAGTAGTAGTAGTAGTAGTAGTAGTAGTAGTAGTAGTAGTAGTAGTAATAGTAGTAGTAGTAGGAGCAGCAGCAGCAGTAGTAGTAGTAGTATCAGTAGTAGTAGTAGTAGTAGTAGTAGTAGTAGTAGTAGTAGTAGTAGTAATACTAGTAGTAGTAGTAGTAGTAGTAGTAGTAGTAGTAATAGTAGCAGTAGCAGTAGTAGTAGTAGTAGTAGTAGTAGTAGTAGTAGTAGTAGTAGTAGTAGTAGTAGTAGTAGGAGTAGTAGTAGTAGTAGCAGTAGTAGCAGTAGTAGTAGTAGTAGTAGTAGCAGGAGTAGCAGCAGGAGTAGCAGGAGTAGCAGGAGTAGCAGGAGTAGCAGGAGTAGCAGGAGTAGCAGGAGTAGCAGGAGTAGTAGTAGTAGGAGAAGTAGCAGTAGTAGTAGTAGTAGCAGTAGTAGTAGTAGTAGTAGAAGTTGTTGTTGTTGTTGTTGTCGTCGTCGTCGTCGTAGTGGTAGTGGTAGTGGTAGTAGTAATAGTAGTCGTAGTAGTCGTAGTAGTCGTAGTAGTCGTAGTACTGTTGTTGTTGTTGTTGTTGTTGTTGCTGTTGTTCTTGTTATTGTTCTTGTTCTTGTTCTTGTTCTTGTCTTTGTTGGTTTTGCTGTTGCTGATTAAAATCACATGTTCTCATCTATTTTGCTAATATCTACATCATGTTTGTTTGCTGAAAGCCCATGATCTTTCCACACATGTTACAACCACTATGATCAACAGTTGCATCTCTTCATTTTCCCCAGATCGGAGGTGTTTCGAATGTCCAGGTGGCCGTGACACGGTTGGCGGCCCCTCTGCCTGAGCGATCCGGAACGGCGCGGAGGAGAGATGTCCATCGATTTCATCTGGGAAAATTGGGGTTTTGCAAGGGAAAATTGGGATTTTACCAGGGAAAACAGGGAGTTAACCAGGGAAAACAAGGATTTAACCGATGAAACTTGGGATTTCACCGATGAAACTTGGGATTTCACCGATGAAACTTGGGATTTCACCGATGAAACTTGGGAATTTAACCGATGAACATTGGGAATTTACCAAGGAAAAGACAGGGATTGAATTGATTTCACTGTGGGTTTGTGGGAAACAAATGAAAAACACACATGGTTGCAATGGTGAGTTTACCATTGGAATGTTTGGAATTAACCATGGAATATTAGGATCTCACCCGACAAACCAGTGTATATTATATATATACATAGATATATGTACATATATATATATATACATCATAATGTATCTTGAGCAATGAAGATGGGGATGCTAAACAACCACAATGATCACTACTAGCATGTTTTATATATCAAACACGAATCTATCAATGGTGGATTTACAAGCCTGCCATGTTTGATAACACCCAGGGGTATATTTACCGTTCACGAGAGAATTGTCGCTCCCATGCCACTTATTCAAAGCTGGTCTGTTGTTTTGACGCCGGGATAAGCAGGGTGAACTTTGGGATCCATATACCCTCTGGTAAACTAACATAGCTATTGAAAATTGCTATTTATAGTGGATTTTCCCATTAAACATGGTGATTTTCCATAGCTATGTTAGGCAATACCAGAGGGTAATAATAGCATGAATTGAACGATCTGGGACATGCCGCACCTGGAATATAAACCAAGGTTTGAGCGATCAAAATCAATTAAACACGTATACATAAAGCATATATCAACCGCTTGGTTGCGACATCATCAGAACTCGGAGTCGCAACCAACACTCCCGCAGATGCGAATAGAGCCTCTCGAATGCTACCGGGGCTATGGTCATCCCAGAGTGGATCCCCATAGCCCTTACATAGCCGTGGCCCTTACCTTACTGGTGCTTAGTAGGGAATGGGGGAATGGGATGATTATTAATGGTTATTATAGGTCATTCCCTCATTCCCTGCTAAGCACCAGTAAGTTACATAGCCCTATTTTAGATACCGACCTCCAACGGCCTCCTGAAATGACGACCCAAATCCCAGAATGATCCCCACTGACGACCCCAATCTGGGCAATCTAACCCAAGTTCTGGCAGGGAGCACATGTGCGTTTTAAGCGAATAGAAACAACTAACTGACAACCGAAAAATCCTCACTCACCCGATTTGGAAAACAAAGTGGGACTGTTGGTCTGCAGGTTCATAATCCCTCTCCTCAAAGGGGGTGCCTTCTGTGAGCTGAGTTGGTTGATCACTAGATTCACCAGTTGCTGGTTTGTGACTAGAGTTGGGTGGCTTGATAAACCAACCCAACTACGGGGCAGCACCTTGTTGCTGCAACTGGAGAATCCTCTTATTTTTGCTTTACCCTCCACTAAATTAACAATAGACCCTGGGAGATAGCGGTTGGAAGAATCGTTTCCCCTAAAAAAAAATGTGATTTTGAAGGTCTATGTGGATTTACTAAAGGGCAATTTGTAAGGAACAGCAACCATAAAGCAACGTGTACTCAGCGATGTCCCATCCTCGAAATGAACCACACGCCAGTGGTGAAAAACGCCAGCAGCACCTTGATGTTCCTAGGCTCAGCCTCAGACTCAACCGACTCAGTGCCAGCCAGTTCCTTTTTGCGCCTTCTTTACAGCGCGCCCTTGGCTGAAACTAGGAGTATGTTGCAAGGGAGCAAAATCTATCTGCGAACGGGAAGACGAGTTGCCATGCGCGACATGGCGCAATGGTCCGACATCGCTTCCGAGGCTAAACAAATGTAAGTCCTTTCCGGCTGCAAGACTCAGGGGAAACACACCTACTACCTATTCCAAATCTACTTCAGGAAAATGACATGTCGTCCCTTTGTTTCGAAAACTTCGCGAGGCCTTCAATATGGCACGATAAAGAAAAAGCAGAAGTGTGGACTATACTAATGGTTTGAAAGTCAAGTCAAATGTTACAACATGCCCCGATTATTCTTAATCCACCCATCGATAAAATAGCAATCTATAGAGGGTCCTTCTAGTGGGACGATCCTGTTTTTTGATGTATATTTTCCTATTCGGTAAAAAGGATTCTTCACAAGAACAACTACAGCTTGGATTGTCTTTCTGAAAATGGGTCCCAAACAAATCACACATATGTCCTTCATAGATTTCCCAAGAAATGGTGGATATCACCGACTAAACAACCCCGGGCAGATCGCTGAGAATATTCCCATGATATTCCCAGCTATCAAGCTCCCTTGTTCGTTCGGGGATTTCCCAGAATTTCCCAGCTATCAGCTATCAAAGGGAAATCAGAAAGTCACACAGTCACCGCCAAATCACCAAATCACCAAATTCATCGATTCCCTAGTAATAAAAAAAAAATCCATTAAAAAATTCCTCCAACTCACCAACTTAACCTTCGACCCAGGAAAAAAAAGTGGCAGCCGGGTGGCGAATGGCATCCAACATGATCAGCAACTCCTGAGCCGCCGATAAACGCGGCTGATGAGTTTGAACCATAGCTGTCATAAGACTCACCATATATATATATATGTATATGTATATATAATTACAATGTGTATTATATATATATATATGATATGTATATATATATATATTACCATAATATATCACCATTTATATCAATATTGCCATGATATATCCCGTGAATGTTGGTAAAACAAAGCTATGTTTACCATCCCCAATGACTCACCATTTCTACAAGTGGGATTTCAACCCAGTCATGGGTGGTTTATAGTGCATTGTTTTACCCACATGACTGGAAGATCTATTAGCCCAAGAATCACATAGCCAAGTATACCAGCACTTTCTTAAGCATCTGGGATAGACTATACATCAAAATGTATGATTAATCAATCGCAAAGCAGATCCGTTGAGCCAGTATTTGAGTTGTTTCCCAAACAGAAGACCTAGTCATAGTGAGGGCGCTGTAAATTATATGTAATGGGTTCCAATATTGAGGGTAGCATAACACCCTACAATCATCAACCAACCACAATCTCGGATTCAATTCCCAAAGTTGATGGATGCTGAAATCAAACATTGCTGGTTACTCTGTACTTTTCTAGGATATCTTAATTGTATCCCCATTACACCTGGATAGAAAGAACATAATCATCATCCAACTGCGAAGTGATGCAAAACGCTATGTTGTTGATTTATAACCGCAATCCGACCATTATAGTTGTATATATATATATATTTATAACATTATATAGTTTTATAACTGCATAAAACTATAATGATAATCTAAGTGTGTGTATATATATATATGTATATATTGTAGATATAATGATGATTCAAACAATATACAGCAACCAACTATAGTTATGTATTTATATTTCTATATACATCCACCATTGTGAATAGGTATATATATATAATATCCCCCTATAATTAGCCAAAGAATTCACCTAGTGATGTTCCCCTCACACGATTTCGTTTGCCCCGCTACGGCCGAGAAACCACCAAGTGCTCTTGTGGACCAGCGCCACCATTGCAGGTAGGCCTAGGCCGAACCCTCGTTGGTTGCTTTCTGGCTCCCTGGTAGTGGGATAAGTAGGGTTAATCCAATTATAAATAGGGTTATAACGACTTACATCGACTTACTATGTGGGATGAGCCACCAAGTACCTGGGTACCCTTCAAATCATTCAAGTAATCATGTTTTTTTTTGAAACATATTGAAAACTGTTGTGACTTGGGCATCTCCCATTTTGAGAAACCCATATCTTTTAAGTGTTGGTGGTTGAGAAACAAAACTAGTCTTATGATCTTGAAACCAAGGCAACTTCTGTAAATCAATGCTTTAATAAAAACGGTGAAAACTGGGAAAAAATGGGATTGGAAAAAGCAAAACACGTGGGTCCAAGTTTTTGAAATGCAAAAAAAGGAGAAACAAAGCAAGCACTAATGGAATTTAAAAGGAACATCAAACAAGGAAAATCAAAACAAAAACATACAAAAACCACGTTGACTACATTGATCACACGCACTGCAAGACGCGCATGCGCACTGCAGGCAGTTCAGCATGGTAGTACGTTGCCACAAAGGAAAAGTGAGGTTGGTATGTCTGAATTTTCAGAGCAAGCCATAAAGTCGTTACATCATGCTGCTCCATCGCCGCTTCCGTTTCGAAAACCCATTTTCTACCCATTTTCTAGCCATGTTTGACCAATTTTCTACTTTTTTGTTTTACAGTTCTTTTTGTTTTGTTTACCCATTGTTTTTGCATTTTTCTGAGTTTTTTGCAAGTTGCACGTTTTTGGACCAGTTTGAAACTACTTTGGAGTACGTATTTCAAAAAAAATTGTGTCGCGTGCTCCCCCCAGCTGGAAGCAGAGGAGGCTGCAGCTCAACGTGATGCAAACGACGACCATATGACCAAGCCAGTTTCTGGAAAAAAATGATCTACCTGACCTACCTGCCAACTTGGACATCTTGGGCAAAGGAACATCAAGCGGCCAAGTTTTCCCTTTTGAAATTTAAATTGCGAAGTCAAATTTCCCCCAAACGAGAACCATGTTCCCTTTCTTGAATTTGAGGTCAAAACTCCACCAAACAAAAACCATTTTTTGTTGATTTTCTTTTTCCGTGCAAAAAAGGTTGCCTGTTTCTTGCTTGTTTCATCGTTTTTATTTTTTATTTGAAACCTCAGAAGTTAGTTGTTTCAAGATCTTTGAACTAGTCGAATAGTACTATATGTCAAAGTAGGACTAGGTAAGATTGATTTGATGATATGTAATCTAGTCATTAAGTATCATTAAGTGGTCCATAAGCAATCACGCTTCTTGGATTTGCTCAAGGGGGGGACCATAAAAATGAACCTATGGCCAATAGATTCCCCATATGGTGGATCAACCAATGAGAACGTCAGCAATTGGTGATTCACGCTGCTTCAAAAAGAGGTGCCTTTTTGAGTTCCTGGGTGGTCTTTGCCATTGAGGTCGTTCCGATAAAAATCCCCTCCATTTAGTTCGATGATGATCCCATATATATATATATATAAATATATATGTACACAAACAGTTTCCCATATACCCCACATCTAGTTTCCCCATACTATCCCTGTATTGTTTTCTCATGGCTTACCCTACGTGCACACCCCCCAGTGGCCCAGCCCTTTCTGAACGCATCGGGCTGAATCACGAAGACATCGCAGTCGCGCACGGACTCGTTCAGGATGACATTCACCTGCCGAAGCCCGGGGCTTCCCCAGTGTCTCCAGCCATGAACAAGGCATGTAGCTTGATACATGGTGGTTCATCCCACATAGTACCCTCTGGTAAACGTTTACATAGCTATGGAAAATCACCATGTTTCATGGGAAAATCAACTATTTCTATGGCCATGTTCAATAGCTATGTTAGTTTACCAGAGGGTAAGTCGGTTATAACCCTATTTATAAGTGGATTCAGCCTACTTATCCCACGAACATAACCAGGGATATAACCTACTTAGTATGTGGGTTGAGCCACCAAGTAGATACATGGCATATTTAACATGGGAACAAATCATGTGATTGCATTGATTAACATATATACATGTATGTATATATATATATAAGTATATATTATATATATATATATGTATATTTACGGGAAAATGATGATTAAGTATACTCAACTGATGAGCAAATGGCTTTTCACAACACAACTGGTGCTTTTGGAGGGAAGATTGGAACAGGATGCCTTTCCTTGAAGGAGGTATCACCAAGCTGATGCCCAGATCACTGACTGAATGGCACATCCCTAAACGTAAAAACAATGATCGATGTCGTAAAGGCAAGCTGGAACCATCATTACTTGGTGGCTCATCCCCCTTACTAAGTAGGTTGTATCCCTGGTTGTAAATTGTGAAGTAGGGTTAATCCATCTTGATCCACTTTTGAATAGAGTTATAACCTACTCAGTAAGTGGGATGAGCCACCATGTATACATTGTTTTTCACAGTTTTGAGGGGTCTTCAAATCACATTACTTTCAACAAAGGAAACTTATCTTCCAAACTCACTTATGGAGTTTCAATGTTGGGTTTAAACCACCAAAAACACTGTGGATGTTGACCACAACTGGTTGTTTCCCAGCTCCCCTGCTAAGAGCTTGACTTCTAATTAGTGGTTAATTATGTAAAACATATCTTAAAAATGCCACACAATCCCCAGAAAACCAATTCGAAACAGTTGCAAACCAACTTCAAACCAAAGTTGAAGCAGACATTGCATACAAAATGCAAACACTGTCACGTGCCTTCATAGCGTTGGACCGGTGCTGTTGGTGATCCCAGATGTTGAGGTGCCACGTTCGCTTGAACAGCATATTTTCCATCACCTTTTGCCACTGAACGAACTCTGTAGAGGTGAGGCTTCCGTCTCGAGGCCACCCAGGGCCATGGATACAGCTGTTGCGAAACTTGTCCGGCAGATCGACCTGAAGGTTAAGGTGATCGAAAAACGTTGAAAGAGAATGGTTGGGAACCGCCATGAGAAGAATTTGACTTCACCAAATAAAATATGTCGATCTATCAGCCGCTCAAAGTACTTGGAAGATCGCCCAAATTGTAATTGGTCACCATCCAGTGCCTTCTCCTATGTATAAATGATTGCTACGCTGGTCCTAAGCAGTTACGATCCGCAATGATCCTCCAAGCACTCCCTCCGCATATTTCAGGACGCTATCTGACCAACGAAGATGGTTCATCTGGTATTCGAACGTGGCAATTGGAAATGCCTGAACTAGCCATGGAGCTTTGTAGCTGGGAAAATCATCGAACTAAATGGTGGGTTTTCCATCTAGCCATGTTTGATTACCAGAGATTACCAGAGTGTGAGGAGGATCAACTGACAGGTCCTCAAAATCTGCAACACCATCCCATCCTGCTTGGTGGCTCATTCCGGAAAAATGGAGCGATTCCCCTGAACTCATCATCAACCAAGCATATTCACCATTTATATCCATTTATCAATTACACAATGTGGGGCCCTGCGGCCCCCAAGATAGCTAAGTTGGTGAACATAAGCACAATAAGTTGTTTTTTGATGGAAGTTATGACTATAGTTAGATGGGGTTGCAAACCAACTTATAACCAGCGGGCCCCACATTGCATTCCTTTTCCTGCTTGATAGTTTAAACCCCAATGAAACCGTAGAAATTGATGGTCGCAGTTGGATCCCATAACTGTGGTTATTCTGGCTTTCATCCCTCATGTCAAAACAAACAAACCATCAATAAACCCATAATTTCCACGAACACCTACTAACCAAGTTACGGCCCTCAACACTTATAAATGGGATGAAATAACTCGTGCAACTGGTTGGCTATGTGTATGTATATATATATATATATATCACTTAAGTATACTTGCATAAATGAGTTTTTTGTGAGCCAGCTGTAAGTGGCTATGGGCTGTAACTGCACCCCCATTCAATCTCATTAAAACCCTACAATGTAGGCCCCTCCAGCTGTAAGTATGTTTAAAAATCATAGTAACGATAGATGTATCTACCAGAAACCATGGTTATTAGAGCTATAAACCAGGTTGGCTATCTTGGGGGCACCAGATTGTATGACAAAAACATCAACCCGCAACGTGCCGTGGCTTTCCAACCTCGCCACAAGGGAAACGGCCCACGGTCGCGTCACCCAAGGAAATACCTGGGCCGGAGCGCTGCTTCCGACTTGGAAGGGGCGCCCAGTGAGGAAATGGTTTTTGAAAAACTCCATAAAATTCCTGTATGACCCATATATGTATGATGTATACATATACATATACATGTATATATATATATATGTATATATTATACTATGTTTTTGCCCACTTACCATGCCCTGCCTCCCCAAGAATCCACCCCATGTTTGATGAAGGGTTCAGCATCATTTTCCCATTTTGCCTGGCTATCTTGATGTGTTTTCTTCATGTTTGAAGCAACCAAGTTCATGCATCAACATTCGAGCCACTAAAAATACATTGTTTTCCCATCTCACTGTACACTAGTTGGTTGAAATCAGTTTTCCTAATATGGGTTAGTTTGAAGATGTTCTAAGAATCTCAAGATTAACCAGGTAATACAACTCCTTATTTCAGAACCTATCAACAAGGGTGTAACTTCTTCACGGCTCACATTACCATTCGCCTTGAGGTATACCCACATCAGGCGCACTGACCATTGGTGGGGGGCCCAAACCAACCCATTTTGAGTCAAATCCAGGCACTTGAATAGATGAAGTATGGTGAAGTGATTAATCCCCAATTGTTTTTTGCTGGTAAACATGTAGGTAATTAATATTTGACTGATTTTGATTATATATGACATATACATATATATATATATATACATACATTATACATTGTTTTGTGGTGAACATTCCCATTTTTACATTTGTTGATGGATACTCCGTGAAATCTCATCATTGCCCGTTGTATACAATATCACAACGATATTCCCATTGTATCTCCATTAGAACTTTGTTTGACCCCCCAAAACCTACATGTTGTAGCCCTTGACAGGTATAACTGGCTTATAACCTCGCTGAAGTGATATCTGTAACCAACCTTAGTTGCAGGAATTCATCCCAGCTACACCTGTTGAGGGCCACAACTGTCGGTGTCACCTGCTCAGGAGGTCTTTGAAAGTCTTGGGTATGGATGACTCCCTCTGTGATAGTTGGTGAAGATAAGTACAATTTCACCTTTAGGTTTATGGTAGTTATTTCACGAACTAGTTAGATGGGGCTATAAACCAACTTATAACGTTTGGGGGCCCAAATTGTCCTGTAATTATATCCCACTAATATCCCATTCCCGGAAGGGTAAATGGATATCGCCCCTGTTCCAGCGACAGTTTCGCCCTCGCTCCGTCTTTTTCCTCCCATGCCCATCTCTTGTCTGACGCGGTCAGAGCGGTCGGCACATTGTGGTCGTGAGGCCCCAGGAGCAAAAGGAATACGTAACCAACGCTAGGGAGGTATAGTACAGTTATATTTATAAACCCCATTAAGTATAGTTATAAGTATCATAAACCATAGTTATTGGAGTTATAAACCAACTTAGCTATCTAGGGGGCCTCACATTGTACAGTTATAGCCCTTAACAGATATGAGTGGCTTGTAACCTCATTCAAGTGATATATAACCCTAGTTGCAGGAGTTATTTTATCTCATTTATAACTGCTAAGGGCCATAAGTGTAGGAAATAGTGATCTATGTGAAAAGGGCAAGATATGAGCTTGATTGTTTGGTGTTTTTGTTCGGAAAAAAAAAACTGCAATTGTTGCATAATTCTGCACAATAATCTTTTCACCTCAATATAACATACTTTCGTAAGTATTGGATTTGTTCATTTTGGATACCATATTGGGGGTATGAACTATGATTGCCAATCTAGGATAACCTACAGAAAAATCTTAGCTGGTGAACATAGATATTCCCATTGATAGCAACATATTTGAAGGATTAGTTCCTACCCATTCAAGGTCGAGGATTATAAAGTTGCATCAACACTGGTGGTTCGACTCCACCAGGAAAGCTGACTGCGGGGGGATAACTGATACCCTAACTTGGGGTGCCAAGAACAGAGCGAGAAATGGCCATGTAATTGGCAACAGGCAACAGGTTCCAAACTTCTGCCTGGCAATCAAACATGGCCATGAAAAATTCTACATTTACACATAATTTCCAGCAACGTTTGATGGCAGGAGGGTTTAAAAAATGCTTCGGGGTACCATAGCTTACCCAATTTTCAAACAAGGCCATTGTTTGTTTGTCACTCATTATGGTCCATGAAGGTAATGACAAACCAACGCCTAGAACTTTTTACAAACCATGGACCAGTAAGCAAAAGGCCATAAGACTCCTAGAACCAACCTAAACTTGGAATCGATCATAAACATATTCAAAACTAGCCTTACAAAAAATAATCTAACACACGAAGGAAATTATCTAAACACAATCTATATATGTGAATCGCTACACCTGTTGAGTCATCAAGGACCCCCGCAAGGCCCACAAGGCATGTGCCGCCGTCGGTGGGCAGGGCTCGGACGGATTTCGAGGAGCTGCATGGAATCCGAAACAACGGAGGATCTATGGGAGGAATTGCAGATCCGGGACTTTTCGATATGGGGGTTTCCTAAAATGGGGGTACCCCGAAATCATCCATTTTAATAGGATTTCCATTAGAAACCATCTCTAATGGGGTGCCACCATTCTAGGAAACCTCCATATTTCATGGGAAAATCATCTATAAATTGGGAAGATATTTCATGATACGTAGTATTTATTTATATTTATTGTATAATTGGACAATCATCTAGAAATGGAAAGATATAGTGATACGTATCATTTATGATACTATGGGAAAATCATCTGAAAGGGATTGAAAGGGGATATTTCATGGGATAGCCCGGGATAGCAGCAATGACCACTCTGATATGTGGATGTGTCATAACAATGGGATACGAGCTATCCATAAGAAAGTGAGGTTCTGAACCCAGTGGATTTTGTACATGTAGGAACTCAACATTGAAGACAGTGGGTTATCCCATTTATAAATGCTTCTTTAACACCATAGACTATGTTCCTCTTGAAATAGCCATATTGGACCTATCCCCAATTTTAGACAAACCCAAATAGTTAACATCAATTGGATGTTTGAACCCTCCTGCAACTCTGCTCTTCCCAGTTTCTGAACCTACAAATTAGCTTCGGCCCGTGTCACCTGTGGGATGACACATGTTATGGAATCTCGGCAAAATGAGCATAGTTCCGGCATCCGAAATAAATCGTAACCATTGTATCATGTGGTCCATGATTGCTATAGCTCTCTTGATATACTTACCCTAGGGTTCCAAGCCCAAAATAAAAGGTTGTTATGGGAACGACCTTTGTTTTACTTACTGTTGGAAGGCTAGGGCTTAATCAAACAACAATGCATCAAGTGGTCTTTTAGTTTCTATCAGAAATTATGTGCGTTAAAACGTGATCATGGTAAAGGTCACAAAGATTTGACCAAAAAATCTGCAAGTCCCCCCGTAGATCGACGCGGCCATGGAACATGGGACGTGCGTATTGTTGTGGTCTCAGAAGGTCTGAGTGGAAGGCTACAAGGTGATACCACCCAGTTCTAGTGCGATGTATCTACCATAAAACCTAGCTACAGGAAGCTCAAGAAACAAGCTATCATGTTTGGGCGCCACAGAACATAGGCTGGTGCGGCTGAACGATCATCTTCTGAGGGAAACTATTTCACTGGATTGGTTAATGGGAAAATTTTAACCGGAAACCACAATCAATTTCATGGGAAAATCCATGGTTTCCTGTAAATTTCCCCTTAAACCAATCCAATGACTATTGCTTGTCCACATCTGTTTCTATGCTTTAGGCTAATGCTTCAACCGATGCAACCCATCTCAGTGGATTGCATCGCCGCTCCGTCCATGGCCGCCGCAAATGACGAAGGTTCCTGTGACGGTCACCCTTTGAGACGCCGCCTGTACTGCCTGCCTGGTTCAGGGGTTTGGCTAATGGCTTTGGCTACTGACATCTATACCCTCTGGTAAACTAACAGTTTGCTATTGAAAATGGCCACAGAAATAGTGGATTTTCCCATTAAAAATGGTGATTTTCCATAGCTATGTTAGTTTACCAGAGGGTATAAGCAACTAAAAAAAACGTGTTGGCCTTTCAGTGACTCGCTATCTCGATTTTTGTCGCGCAAAAAAAAAGCAGGTGTCGCATCCTAATTGCAAGATCCAATGCCTCCAAAGTTTGCTTTCCGGCGGGTCTCGCAGGTGTCTCGATTGTGGTCTGTCCGTTTAAAATCTCCAAAAGAAAGAGGCACACTATTGTTGGTCCGAGGCCTCTCTGCTGATTTAAACAACTGGGTGGTGGTCGTCTCCGGTGGTCTCCGAATGGTGGATTGGGAAGTTCGGCAAAATTGAAACCTCGCGTCTTTAAGGAGAAAACAATCTCTAGAAGCATAATTAATAATCATATTGCAGTGACTTGATGCAAGAAGAGTAAAGGGGTCACTCATATTTCAAACAAAGCCGGATTTTACCATTCCTATGAAGTAGTATATCTATATCATTCTATATCTATTCATGCCGTTTATTGTATGAGTATGAACATACAAAAAATCAAACTAATACACACTGTACTGTAGTGCACATGTAATCTAGGGTTGACATCATCTCAAGTAGTGGAGATAGCTGGTGAACTGCCTTAAGGGTACCTGGGTATCAGTATCCCACATCATTGCAAATCATCGATACCAAGGTTATAGCCCGAAATAGCAGTTCAAAATATAGGTTGTTTATGGTGATTTTTGTGGTTATTTCATTATTTCAATGGGTTTCCAATTCCGTCATGGGGTGATTTCACTGCATCCAGGCCACTTTGCCCCCCATGGCTGGCATCCCTAAGATATGCCATAAGAGATGCCAGCCATTAAAAAAAAAGCACATCCACTTTATGTTATGATATCTGTTGGTAGTCTAGAGTTAAAACACAATTCTAAACTAGAACATATGTGTGTTCGTTTTTTTTTTGGGGGGGTGGTCTAGTGACTGTAGTGTCTACAACTGGTTGCCTCATTGTCTTGTCTTCCACAACTCATAGCAACCCACAGAAAAATTGAAAAGTAACATCCTACTAAAGTAGTGCTAGATTACTGTTCTATCTGTTTGGCGGCTGCTATAAACCAAGTTCTTTTCTTGGTGAAAGGGGTCATTCAGTGGGCTCACAGGTCGGGATCTGCATAAACTCTGTTAACTGTTGAGTTTATGGTGGTTATAACATGTTACTTGGTGGCTCATCCCACTTACTACGCAGGTTATATCCCTAGATATAAGTGGGATAAGTAGGGTTAATACACTTATGAATTGGATTATAACCTACTTAGTTAGTGGGATGAGCCACCAAGTACAACTATACTACTATTTGTGGGTTAATACACCGAGACACAGACTTGGGGGAAGCCTCCTGTATTTTCGAAGTGGGTTTTCAGAGAAGCGATGCCAACATCGGGCCCCCGGTTGCTTTCACGGAACCTGACTTTGGATCCAAGAATCAGTGAGGGGAATCAATCCATTTTCAACGGCCAGTGTCTTGGTGGAAAACCATGAAGTAATTTCAACACATTCAATAGCCGATCCATAAACCCTAGCTGAATTTCACAGGTTACCGCAAAATAATGATTTTCTGCGACCAACACGTTCTATCCAAGGCCGAGGGGGTTATCAAGCCCGGGGTGACATTCTTCATGGTCTCAAGCCGGACCTAAAATCGATCCTTTTGGTGGAATCCTCTATGTCTTGGCTCCATGTTCACTTCCAGGGGAACGTGAACGCAGCACATCAACATCATCAGGACATCGCTGCGCGTTGCTGCGAACGAGAGTCGAGGTCTGAATCTCGTTCATTCCAAGGACTGAAAAGGTCGAGAACCGCAGCATTTGCCCGGTTGGGGCAATCAGCCGCAAGAACATTTCTGGACGACCATGGAGCCAATCCCCGATCATGTCAAGTAATGTGAACAATTTTCTCAGGAAGCGTTTGGAGAGCCAATCTCCTTTAGAAACTGTGTTGTTTCATGTGTTTTCTTCATTTTTGTTGATAAGTCTATTCCTCCTATTTCTGGCACATGACACGACATTTTGTTCTGTTCACTGTGAGGTTTTCCTTTTGAATTTTCAGGGATGACCAGGAGTACCAGGCCCGGGCAAATCCTCATTTTTCGTGTGTACAACACCTACATGTCCAGCGCCATTTGATGAACTGATCCATCATCTCAATTTCCCAACATATTGGGACCAAAGAAGACCTAGTGAGAGTGATTTGGGAAAAACCATGTCCAGTCGGGATGGACGAAACAAAAAACACACCAAGCAAGAAGACTATCCTGAACGTGGAGGAATCATAAAATGAGTCACCAGCCATTCCATGTTGAGGACGCCTGGCCTCCACCAATTTACGGTCCAGCATGGATTTAGTGAAGAAAGGCATGTGGTTTTCCGTGTTTTTTCCCCCGACCTGTGGAGATACTATGGACTATGCAATGAATATCAGAATCTGAGATCATCTCAGAATATCATCACTGGTGGCATGTTGGGTGATATGTCTACATACCCTCTGGTAAACTAACATAACTATGGAAAATCACCATGTTTAATGGGAAAATCCACTATTTCTATGGCCATGGCTTCAATAGCAAACTGTTAGTTTACCAGAGGCTATATATCGACAAGGTGAGGCCTGGAAGATGGCGAATTTGACTTGGTTTTTCCTGCGGTGTATGAGGAAAACCCCTATTTTGTGAATGGGGGTGTATAAACCAACTTATCAGTCTGGGGTCTCAACTTGTATAGAACAAATCCTCTGGTAAATTTTAACAGTTCGACCCTGAGAATAGCTATTTCTAGAGAAAGCTAATCTTCCAATCCCTATCTGCCAGGGTCTATGTTAATTTACCAGAGGGTATATATATATATAACAGTCATGCTGTAATATGTGCACAAACAAAGGGATCAATTCTGTCCTCAAGAAAGGACATGCAACCAATTTCCAAGATATCAATGATGTCAAATCTCACCATGCCGAAATGGACGTACAACCTATTGATTATTTTGTAAAAAACATATATAAATACATAGCAACTATTTGGGTCAATAAATGATGTGTAACTTTTTTGTTTTGATGCACCTCTTTGCAAATCAACACCGGCACAAAAAAAAGACCTGTAAGCAGGCCATCAGTCGTCCAGTTTCCAGTCCGTTCAGCAGACCGCGACATTTTCTATGCAATTTCCCAGCGATGTTGCTTAAATGTTCCCAGAAATAGCAAAGTCTTTTTTGTACTTGCGTGACATGCCTGTTGTGTCAGGGATTCGCTTAGACCCCAATGAAATACGATTCCCACCTCAAATTCTGGCAACATCTAAATGCATAAAACCATAATTTCCCGGACGTTCACTGCACAGGGGGTCTTTTGTCACCTCCCACACACCACGGCCTGGAATCGGCGTTCCTGGGACCGTAAGCAGCGGCGGTTGAAGCGAGTTCGAGACGCCCGTCCCGGGCAGCAGAAACTCCATGGGAATCCGATGCTGTGGTGCCCAACTTCATTCGAACATCATAGGAAAACCATCGGAAAATGGTGACTTAAACAACCAAAATGGCGATTTACTGGGATTTACTTCGCTGATTTATGATAGCTAACTTGGTGAACATAACTCCAATGACTATGGTTTATGGTAGATATATCAAACTAGTTACTATGGTTCACACAGCTAAAGCCTGTAAATCCACTGATAAATGGTGATTTCTATGCTCATTTCACTGGGCGTTTTATGGAATGAAATGGTGTTATGACTCACTAACTTATAACTGATAAAGGGCACTGTGATTGTGATCTATGTATATGATTATATTGAGAGATTAGTGAGAGCTCGTATCGATATTTGATAGCCATGTATATCCCATTATATCCCTATATCACAATGATTTGGGAGATTCTTAAGTCATGGGGGATCCCCAAGTCACCAATAAGTTTCAATACTAAGTCGTGGTCTAATGACTGGATGATTTGGGGGTAGCCCGCATTTCTGGAAACCTCCATTGAAATTGGGTCGCAACATTTTAGATCCACGGGAATGCAGATCTCCACCAAATAAAATGACCTTTCATTCTGAAAATGATCAGAAATTGATGCGAAAGTCCCAAAAAAAAACAAACTCTGAACGGAAACAACGTGGCTTTGTCTGAATTCCAAACTTTTTCAACATGCCATGTAGTGTGCCCCATTTCCACATATTAAGAATGACCAATGTCCATCTTTGGAAAATCAGCACAGGTGCCAAGGCAAGGCTCTGCTGCCCGGATCAATTTCAATAATTTTTCAAATCTTGGAATATCTGGGCTACTTGGTGCTTCACTCGCCAGAAGTCGGCAATAAATAAACCCCAGTTGTAACATGTTGTACCCTCCGGTGTCATCAAACGTGGCGTGCTGGAAATTCTCCGTTCATTCGTTCAATGATTTTCCCAGCTATAAATATCCGACGCTTTCCCGTTGCTATGATGATTGCTGGAGGGTAACAGTTAATCAACCGTGCATAGCCTACTTCCCAAATGCAGTACTGATTCGATGCAACTAGATTTACCCATGAACATCATCTGCAAATAGTGGATTTTCCACATCTACCAGTATGTTAGTTTACCGGTTGGTACTGAGTAGGATGAATCACCAAGTGGTGCCCAGTGGTTCTCTGCCATTCGCCATGCATCACGGAGTCAAGACAATATGCGTCGTGAACATGCCACAAATTGCCATTGAAACTTGAGAAGGGGAACACGAAAGGTAGGTAATCAAGAAGGGGGATTAAAAATGGAGGGCGGCCAAAAAAAAAACATACTTGTGAAGAAACCCCAAACAGCAGCATTGCAGGTGCAGAAAGGCGTCTCCGTGCAAAAGTGTCTAGGTACAAAAGCCTCTTTGTGTAGGAAAAAACATAAANAGAAACCCCAAACAGCAGCATTGCAGGTGCAGAAAGGCGTCTCCGTGCAAAAGTGTCTAGGTACAAAAGCCTCTTTGTGTAGGAAAAAACATAAAATTTCTGTGTAAAAGTTGGCCTGTGTAAGTGTAACACTTTCTCTGTCTAAAAGCGTCTAGGTGCAAAAGAAGCGGCGTGTAAAAAGGTCTCCGTGCAAAAGGCT